>VVHJ01052740.1:0-12382 GCA_015107715.1 Tylochromis polylepis
AACCCCCGGGGGGGGAAAAAAAAAAAAAAAAAAAAAAAAGCTTTGGGACGCTGACACATTATTTTAAATACAAACAAACGTGCTTCTAAAAAATAAACAAGGACATCTCAAAGTGAATCCAGTCTTTAGAATGGTGTTGTGTGTGTGTGGCAGTACTTGTTGTTGATGGTGGTGGCAGAGTGCAGACTGCGAGGTAGGGGTGCCGTCCCACCGAGGCCTGGTTTGCTCCATACCAGAGAGTCTGTGTTATGAAGAAGACAGGAGCCAATCAGAAGTCAGTATAAGTGGTTTGGACCCGAGTGTCCCATTTTTTGATTGGGTTTTTGCTCTGTTCACTTCAGACCAGATGTTTTATAACTTTAACAGCTGTTGAATCAGGACAGTCGTCTCCACAGAAACACACAAACACTCAGCAATGATGCCATCTCACCTATGTCGAGGACCCACAGGTCCCCCAGCCGGCAGCCACTCATGCCTCCGTAGATGATTAGCCTGCTGGCCCCGTGGTTTGTCGTCACCACCGCCGTGTGACTCTCTCTGGGTGGTGGTGGTGGGCCAGACGTTGCTGGAATCTCCCAGCCGACCACACTGGAGCCCGGCCGCAGCTCCAGACAGTACAGGTCATTCAGGTATCTGAGGGCAGAGGTCAAAGAACAGGCTCAAGGTCTGTATCTAGACCAATAGTTTTTAGCTCTGGCTCCTGACATTTCCTACCTGGGGATGTTGTTTTTGGGATCTTCGCTATCATTGGCTAGTCCACCAAATAGGTAGCACCGGCTTCCAATCAGAGAGAAGCTGTGTCCAAGACGGGGGCAGGGGGGTGGGCCATTCTTTGGAGCTTTGGCTTTGAGACGTTTCCACTCCCAGCGACTGGCCTGAAGGTGTAAGGTGTTACACAGTGAAACTTTAATGAGCTTCATAAAGACTTGAAGGCTCTGCAGATGCTTACTGTTTATTACTACATTTACAGCTGAAATGAATGAATAAATAAATAAATAGCAGCTGCGCTAATCAGCTCTGTACCTACAGGCTTACACACTCTGCTGTCTACACCTACACCATCAATCGTCATCTGAGATAGTTAGCGTCTGACCATCCAGAGACCCCGCTCCCTGCAGTAGCATCACTGACCTGCAGCTCGTATAGGTCGTTGCTGTATTTGCCGTACTCCACCATCCCTCCGAACACCAGCAACCTCGTCCCGTCACACACGAAGCCATAGGCGGCACAGCCGGGGGGGATGTCACCACGGACTGCAGGGATGAACCACTGGTTGGTGGCTAAAGGTCAGAGGGGTCAGGTGTTATTCATGATGTTCCTGATTTTCAGTGTTTTATAATAGTAATGTAACCGCTCGACCCAGCTGGGACAGTTAAAGGAGTCACTGTGAAATCTGGGAGACTGTACTGAACCTCTCTGACACCACACACACTAAGAGTGTGTGCAGGAATCTAATATTTGGAACATCGGACCAACCCTCACTCAAAAAACGGGATCCGTTTCATTTCTCTGTGTTCGATTTATTGGAGGACAGCTGTTAGTGGGTGTGCTGACATAGTGTGGAGGAAGCTGACGGCAAAGTGTCAGCAGTTTGGAGGTTCTCCATGCTTGCTACACCAACACCTTTTCTATGTATGTTTGCAAAATGTCTTTTAGTTAACAGAAAACTGAGTTCAAAGTGACAAAACTGAAACGCTCGAATGGGAAGATGACCCAGCTTCTCGGGTCTTATGTTCAGTCAGAGGGACTTCATACGTGGAACATACATACATACTCTATATGGTAGAATCTAAGAAGGTCATTGGTTTGGTTTAACACTTGCTGGAAAGTTCTATTAAATTATGTTATTCACAGTTTAGAGTTTACTGATCATTGTGACAAATATACAAATATTTCAAAAGATTTAAACAGGGAGAATGAGAGAAAACACTATTACAAACTTTAGAAATTATATTATTAGAATGTTATTTCCTGAAAAAAAAGCTCATTTAGACTTGTAACATTTGCACATCTTGTTAATGTGAACTTGAAGGCATGAAAACACAGACTACTTACTAACATTTTAAATCTACATCAACTGAAAGAGTTGGGGATAGGTTAATTGGAAACTCTATATTGCCCATAGGTGTGAATGTGAGTGCGAATGGTTGTCTGTCTGTATGTGTTAGCCCTGCGACAGACTGGCGACCTGTCCAGGGTGTACCCTGCCTCTCGCCCTAAGATAGCTGGGATAGGCTCCAGCCCCCCCGAAAAGGATAAGCGGTAGAGGATGGATGGATAACTGAAAGAAACACATTCAACAAGCAGGAACAGCAGTCCCGGAGAAGTTAATGTGAAAAACTTTAACCCTCTGGGTCCTCAGACAGGTATTGCTAATGGTATTAAGGTAATACAACAGTCCAAACACGCCTGACACCAATTGGCTCAGAATACATTTGTGCCTTGAACCTAAAGCTTATCGACCACACAATCTTTACACACAGAACCACGATAGAGAATGATAAAATAAAGACAACCACATTAAACAAATAACGACCCCACAAACCACTTGGACACAATTACAAAAACACTAAAAACGAATTCTGAAACGTAAGTCTCTTAGACGGGTTTGTTTTTAAGTGTTTTTCTTTATTTTCTGCAGCAGCGTGGGGGTGTGTCCATGTGACGTCAGCAATGTTTTCAGTAAAAACGCGCCATTTCTCTCTGTGCTTCTGCCAGAGCCGCCCGGTTAGCTGCTAGCTGCCTGCTAACCTTGTTAGCATGCCGAGCAAGGCTAGTAGGTTTTATTTGGTGGTCTGAGGTTAGCCTAGCGTAGCATAGCCTAGCAAGCTAAACCTTTATTGAGCGTTTCAGCCTCATTAGTCACAAGCAGGACAAAACTCCGCTATGTTAGCTCTTTAGCACAGTTAGCTTCGAGATAGCATGCAGCCACACAGACCATATTCACATAATTATTTGAACACATGGAGCATATGAATCGTAGACTCGTACCTGTGTTGTAGACATGCAACTCGTCTACGATCCCCTCGTTCCCCCCGCCGAACACCACCATCAGCTCCTTAATGGCCACAGCCCTGTGTCCGTGCCGGGGCCGTGGGACTGGACCAGTCGATCCTAGGACGCGCTTCCAGCGGGGCTGTAGCACCACTGGGCTCCCGGGTTTGGCTTCCATGGGGCTGCTCTCTGGGTGCGATCCTCAGTGACAGACAATGATCAAAAATCAGTCGAGAGTTTAAAACGGTATGCGGCTGGCATTAGTCCGCTAACTAGCGCCAGAAGCTAACTAGCCGGCTAATGTCCCTGACGCTGTTGTGTGGCTAACTAGCTTCTGCTACCGGGATTAAAGCGCCGCTCTGTGAGCTGCGGTCTAACCCGGATCCGTCCCCTTTTTGTGGACCTGCTATAAAAAAACGCTTCTTTTTTAGATCCAGCCGTTGACTCGGGATCTGACAGAGACCACTGGGGTGCTATCCAGCCCAGTGGGCGCTGCTTGGAGATGGGAGGAAGCCGCCGATAGCAGCTCAGGCTAACACAAATGAGCATACGGCTGCTGTGTGCAGCGCTGTGAGGAGCCCCGGAGGCTGCAGGCTGCTATCAGACACGCAGAGCGGCCGGGGCGGGAGCCGCCATCTTGCTGCTAACAGAAGCCGCTGAAAATGGCAGAGAAGCTAGGTGGCTAACAGCTAGCAGCTAACAGACAACTTCCTGTCCCCAGTGTTAACCTCAATATACAAAAAAAAAGTGACTTATTAGCTCCGTGAGCAGCTTTCAGTCTACTGTATTAAACCTTCTAACTTAATTTAATCTGCACATTTACAATAGTGAGAATAAATATTAATAAAAAAAATAATGACTTAATTTCTAAAAGTCTGCAGAAAAACTCCAAATCACTTTACAATCTGACTATAGAATCAATAACTTTGATTGGTTCAGCCATCATCTGCTCATATAGACCCAAAAAGATAGAAAACTGCTGGCAGATTCAAATACACTGGGACTACCTCATCTTATTACTGTATTTTTAAATTATTGTGTATTTATATATATGTCTGTATTTGATTACCTTGTTAGATATTTATTTTTTACACTGGTGTCCCAAGGCATATAAAATATAAATATAAAAGGTTAACTAAAACAGCTAATCTTCCTGTGTCAGTTTTTAATAAATATTTAAAACTTGCTTGAATGACCGTTTTAAATCATTATTTGTGCCTGAATGACTTACAGCTTTTAAACTCAACCGTTCCAGTCAGGATGCAGAAGATCCTGGAGCTCTGGCCTGCTCTGATTGGCTGTCTCCCTGTTGGGTGACTGATGACGCTATGGACACTGGAAAACTGACAGTTGTGGACTTGACTGAGCTGGTTGTTGAATGTTTGTTTAAACAGCACTGCTGCTGACAGGTAGCATAAATATATTTCAGGAACCTCCAAACTGGGATTTTAACCCCTGACTTGTTTCAGTGGGGCTGTGTCACCCGAAAAAACTGGAGGGATTCGTAAAAGGCTCCGAGCTAAAAGTGACGCCATCACCGTGCTGCTTCATCCATCCAACAGAAAAACACAAATTTCAAACTCGGAGAGAGGAGAGAGCTGCAAATTTGCGATTTTTACACTTTTCAGTGCCCATTATATTAAATTACATTAATTTTTAGTCAAATTTAGTAAAAACACCTTAACTTTCCATCTTAGACACCTATTGGAGTGGTTGTCAAATGCTGTTTTTATGGGAAAAAGAGCTAAATATGTCGCACAAGCTGAATGTTTTCAACAGGACTTGCACTTTTTGAGCAGTGACCCAAATTTTCAAGGCCGTTTTCCTCGCCTGGCTCTGCCTGATGGCCCTGAGAGTTTGCCGTCATCTACCATTAACAACAACCAGTCAAAGCGGAGGGTCCCTCCAAGCAGACCCAATATAGCATCGACGTTTTTAGCTACTCGAACAGAACAGCACATTCAGGGTTCTGTGATAAACACACCAAACAACTAACAGACTAACTGCAAAATAAACACAGAAAACTGTATTAAGGAATGGTTTACATAAAGCTGTTTTTCAAAAATATCATTGTGAACACTTGGATAGCTTCACCCTGACCTCGCCCATTATATAACACGCTATATTTAATCAGCCATTTTGTAGTGCTATTGACAGTCTCTACAGTAAATGTCACAATAGAGCTCAACAGCTACTTTTTTTTTTTTAATTTATTTTTTTTTTAGCAGGGCTCCGTTTCCAGAATTGAATTTCCCCATTTCCTCCTTTTATAAAGAGTTTTAATCCTTGAACCAAGACAACAGCTGAGAGGGGACTTTTGACCATAAAAAGATTTCATTGGTATTAAAAACTAAAGGAAAATGGAAAAAAATGACAAAGGTTCAAAACTGTGTAGATAATCATATAAGGAACTACTCATCCCATAATTCACTGCAAATCCCAGATTCCACAGCAAATGGCCTTAAATCCCCTCAAATGTAATGCTTTTCATTATTGTAGTGTTTATCTGGTTAAGAAACATGTTGTACAATAACAGTTTGAATGTATTTTTGTAGTTTGTGTTGTGTTATATGTAAGTATCGCCTCCTTATTGATCTGGTACAGAGCTTTGTATCTGACTGCAATCACCCCTCTTGTGGTTTCTGAAGTTTCACGCTCACAAAGCAACTTGATGATCATAGGTTTAAACATTTCCATGGTAACAGCGGCCTCCACCACAGATGTAGGATTATAGGTTGAGAGGTTCTACCCATTCTACCCATGACATCTAGCCCATGACCTGTGACTTAATGAATAAAATTCTTTCTCGCTGAAACAAGACTGTGGATTCTACAGCAGCACTATCATAGCTTTACAACACAACACAGAAGATGTATCCTACATCTATCAGCTTAGACCATCACTGACCAGAAATGTGCCGTTTCCTAAAAATCAGGATAATCCAAGCAGCAGCACGTTTTCCTTAAGATGAAATATTTTTAACTTCCACAGGCACATTCTCATCAGCTGCATCAAATTCACCTCATTGCCTAAACTTCGCTAAGTTTTTGATATGAAACCACCACAAAGCATCAAACCACCTGATCTGCTTGTAGCGCATCACTGTGTAATTAACTGTTAGTTCACTATTAGGACAATTAAGGTTCCAGTTGCCTAGGTAACACTCCAATATTTTTTTACCACTGCCTCATAGGTCAATCAAAGTTTGCTTCAAATTGCTGGGAAACTTGGGACCTGCTCAACTTGTATCGAAAAATGATCATGCTGGCAGTCCGAAACCAACTGGTGATAGCAGTGTGGCTGTGTCCATCTTTAATATACAGTGTATGACTTCGACTAAATATGAAGGCAATATTAATTTATTGTATTTGGCTTCATTCTTCTTTTAGCTACTTTCTTTAGGGGTCACCACAGCGGATCATCCGCCTTGATCTCACCCTACTGCTAGCACGGCCCTCTGTATGTCCTCCTTCACTACATCCATTAATCCTTTGTGTGATCTTCCTCGTTTCCTCCTGTCTGGCAGTTCCAACTTCATCCTGCATCCTTTGTCCAATATATCCACCATCCCTCCCATGCACAAGTCCAAACCATCTCAGCCTTGCCTTCCCTTTCAATCTTGCCGTTATCCTTCTGTCACAAGTTCCTCATGACTCGTGTCTCCACCCACTCCACCCTTCTTCCTCACCTCTCTTGTGCACCGTCCGTTGCTTTGGATGGTTGAACCCAGGTATTTAAGCTAGTCTACCTTCACAATGAAGCTTCTTGCAGCTTCACTGTTACATTTTTCTTCCTCTCATTCACACACATGTATTATGTCCTGCATCTATTGCATTTAACTTCATAGAGAAATTTAACATTAATATAATGTCACACTTACAGCCGAGCTTGTAAAGCTGGACAGAATTCAAGTTTTAAATACACAGATTTGTATTTCGGTGTTTTGGACACATATACTTTAACAACATCAGCACTGTTGTTTTCATCGTGTCCTAAAATCTGCCCTGCTAATGTTTTGCTGTTTGTTTTAGAAACACGGATATGCTTGCTGTGACTGAGTGGACAACCCAAACACAGCCACCTGAACTCCGATTGAAACCTTACACGGGCTGTTTCACGTCGGAGCAATTAAAAGCCCCGACACACCTGCCGTTCTCCGCTTCCGGTTAGCTCGGCAGGTAACCGACACACCTGGCTGCACTCTTTTTGCTACTCAGTAACATTCATGAGCGCATAAGTGGAGTCCAGTAGCACAGCTTTTATTTGCTAGCTAATGCTAAAACCCACTGCTAGGCTAAAGCTAGCCACAGTTAGCATCCACTCACAAAGCTAACCGGCCAACTTGTATAATGTGTTTATTTGCTTTCTTTGCCTTTATCATAACTGTCAATTAAATCTGGAGGGCGATCAAAACGTTTAGGAGCTGTCCTATAAGACATTTTAGGTCCTCTGGGTGAAACAAGTATTTGTCCACCTAACCAAAACACAACCCCTTTCTCTCTACGGGAAGCCGGCGGGCTATCTGCCCATTCTCATCCGGAAACGGAGCGTTAAAGCAGGCGTTAGCAATTCTGCAGGGCTGCTAATGCGAGTGTACTTTATTAATGTGCTGTTAGCAGAGCGTTCTCGTGCTAATCAAAGATTATCATCGTAGTATCAGATAGCGTCCAATATTAGCTCAAATTAGCACAAAGAGCTGCAGGTAGCCGTATGGATAGCTTAGCTGGCACAGAAAATTCATGAATGATTAGCATCTGCTAATTTAACAGCGGCTAACTGATGGAGCTTCCACCAAACTGCCTGTTAAAAATGATTATTTAGCCCGCTGGGTTCAATAGCTCTGGAAAGGTTAATGTAGCTCAGCTTGCATTGAATAAGTAGCTGGTTATGCTAACGGCTGTTAGCACTGACGTCCCTTCCCTCAACAAACATGGCGGCAGTACCGTTAACCGCTCAAACAGGCTGAAAAGTCGCGAGTAGCATTCGGCCCGAGCCTGCCCGGTCCGGAGTACTTACTCGCTCTGCGGATTCTGTCGAGTACAGTCAGACTGGGCACAGAGCAATCTTTCCGTAGCTTCAAACACTCATCTTCAGCTTCGACATGCCGTTCAAAGGGACGCCATTTCCTTCCCAACTTCACGGCGCAATAGCGCCCCCGTCAGGACATACACAAGCACACGGCTACAGTCTTTCAGTAGAAATGGAAACTAAATGGGCATTAAAGCAGTCTCAAAATAAATTAACAAAACAACTGAGTTTTAAAAACTTATTTAATTCAACTATAAAAATAATTTGGCTGATTTAATAAACTGTCTCAAGTGAAGAACTAGTAAAACCAAGTAATTAACATTAATTATCTTCAGTGTTATACAGTTGCTTCAGTGCACTTTATACTGTAAGATAAATGTTAGGGTAAGAACCCCAACAATCAGATGATCCCCTATGAGCAAGCACTAAGTAATAGTGGGGAGGAAGAACTCCATTTGGCCCCTCCAGGATCAGGCTAAGGGCCCAGACGGCCATCTGTTGCAAGCAACTGACCAATGAAGGGGAAGAGAAGACAAAAGAAGAACACGGAGAAACCTTTTCCTGAATTTAAACCAGTTTTTGAAGTTAGGCCTTTTAACATGGAACTTCTTACTAACTTTCCAACAGAAAAAAACCTGTTTAGAGGCTGCCACAAAAACACAAAAATGCTACAAAAAAGCCAGCTAGCAGTAGCTGATAACATTTCACCCTGCCGTCCCAATATGACTTCTTCTGGCTCAACAACAAAACACCGTCTCCAACTCTGGTACATTCAAAGCATATAGCATATACTATGTTTTCAGAATTTTATGACACAATTACAAATATTAAAATATTTCCACGTGAATTTTAAAATCATTACAGACTTATGAATAAATAGTTTCAGTTAGATTAAAATAACAGGAATGTTGCGTTACGCTGACGTGAGCATCACTTGGTTTGAACCGAGTGATGTTTTTTGGTAAAGGCACAGCTGGGGCAATCTATGAAACCCAGATTCACCAGCGGTCTGAGATGTGACACACCAGCAGCTCTACCATCCAGCAGTTTCTTCTATAACATTAGTGATGATGAAATCCACAGCTGTGCTCCAGAAACTGTCCATCTTTGGTCCCCTAGTTTGTGTCCATAATAGATAACCGTAGTCAGTTGTGTTTAGTGGGAAGATAATCCAGCTCATCGCTCTCCTCTGGTCCTCTGATGGGCCCAGAACTCTTATCTTCATCTGATCAGACACAGGAGAAACACAATGAGTGAACCAAAAAAAAACAACAACAGGTATGATGAAAACTCCTGAGTGTGATTTACATACAGATGTCTTCAGACGACAGCAGCTCAGGAGTACGAATCCTTCCTTCCTCATACTGAGCTTTCTTCTCCAGGAGTCGCTGCTTACTGGAATTTATCTGAACTGAGCAAACAGGGAATGGATAAAGTTTCAGACTCATTGAATCCTCTTGGTTGTGGTTACAGTCCTAAACTGATAATGAAATGTACTTTTTAAAGAAAAGTTTAGGATAGGTGCTCATTAAAGCCTGAAGAAACTAGGGTGTGGTCCTTTAACGAGTTGCTGACATACTTGAGGGGTCTGGAGATGCTGACTTCAGGGACCCTGCAGGAGAGAAGCCGTAGAGCCTTGCAGCGGCCCCTGCTGTGGTTTGTCCTCTAGTCTCTGGTCCTGTTGGGGCCCCTGCGAGTGCTCCGGGTGCTATACTGAAACTGGTGCTATTGGTCTGGAGAGGGAAATTGTATTGGTCCTCAGTGGGCACAGAAGGCTGGTTGCACTCAGCCTCTGTGAGCCTAGCTGGACTGCGATACTGGTTTTTGTTGGAAGGAGATAAAGACCTGCAGCTGGTCCCGTTTGATCTCAGCTGAGAGCGAAGGTCGTACTGGGAGAAACCTCGACTCTCGTCGGTTTCACATGGACCAGTGAACGAACAGGAGGACACAGGAGGGAAAATGGATGATGGGGGAAGAGATGATGATGAGTGAAGTGGGTCAGGAGGGGCGAGGGTGAACAAAGAGGGAGAGGAAGAAAATTTGGTTGACTGTGACACTTGGTAGGTGTCCTCCAGTGGTCCCAGTTTACTCAGCTCGTTGGAAAGCTGTTGTATGTTAGAGTCTAGAGAGCGGGGAGGTCTGGGGAAGGACTGGTAGGGAGGCTCCCTCACCATTTTATATATGTCCTCAAGAGATGCACACACCTATGAAAAAACAAAAACAACACATTGAGGTGAAAACCAGGAGGATCCAAACAGGAGCCCTGAGGAACTCCAGAGTGCTCTAGCCAGCAGTCACGAAGTCCAGATTAAATGAAATTTCATCACAACCAGTCTCGACTGAGGAAACATGCATCTGAAGAAGTCTGCAACCACTGAAACTACATCTGACAGAGTCCAGATTTAATGAAACTGTTTCTGAGGAAACCAAGTGAGTGTGGCTGGCTCTTACATCTTTCATTACTGGTCTCTTCCTCCTGAGTTTGGTCAGACACCTGCAGGCCAGAGCCGCCAGTTTCAGGCTACCAGTAGGCTCAGCAGTGCCCTCTGCAAGGAAAGTGACCACAACAGGTAACAGGAAGGACACGGAGCAGGCACAAGAAGGATGGGGACTGTGGTCTTAGCTCAAACACTGACCTGAAATCAGCCGTTTGTCAAGCTGCTTCCTCCAAACGGCGTCAGTTGAGCCACCTGGACCTTCCTTGATATCCTCTACCAGATCCTTCTGCAAACCAGAATCAAAACAAGGGTAAGCCCGACTCAAACAGACCAGGTTACCAGCCGGGTTTGGAAGAATTCTGCTGTTTCCCAAAGCTGCAGATTCAAAACAACCCAATCTGTGAATCAGCTGTGTGAGCAGGTGTGTGTTCTAACCAGGTATCTCTCTCCACACATCCCATCTTTCTCCAGAGCTCGACGTCCAGTCAGCACCTCGAGCAGCACCTGAAACACACACACACACGCACACACACACACGCTGTGTTTCTCTTCTGTTTTCTGGTCTCAGAATAAAAATGTTCAGTTTCAAGTCCGTTCCTAAAACATGACATTTCCTGTTGCCGCCTCTTTAACCTACAACTGACAAATATGCTTCTCTAACGAATACAGTGTTGCTATTTATTTTATAAACAAAACCACCCACAAATTATTATATTTACTTACTTACTTACTTTAATAACTATCATAAAGTAAGTAAAAGTTTATTTATATAGCACTTTTCACAGACAGATGTCACAACGTGCTTCACAAGAGAGGTAGCAGAAACACAATACAGTCATAAATACATCATAAAAGCCCTGGTCTAATTAAAACTTTTTGAAATAAAAATGTCTTTAGCTGCTTTTTGAAGGTCTCCACAGAGTCCAGACACCACAGAAATAGAGGAAGTGCACGCCACAGCCTGGGTGCAACAGCTTGGAAAGATCGGTCCCCTCGAGTTCTGAAACGAGTCGGGGGGACCACTAAAAGGTTTTGATTCGATGATCTCAGGTTACGAGAAGAGGTATGAATACGAATCAGATCAGCAAGGGAGGGGCCTGTCCCTGCAGTGCTCTAAAGGTTAAAACTAGAATTTTAAAATGGAACCTAGATCTGATTGGTAGCCGGTGTAGCGACTTTAAAACAGGAGTTATATGAGCTCCTTTGTTTGAGCGAGTCGGTAGTCTCGCTGCAGTTTCGAACAACCTGTAGCCGAGCTAGCCCTTTCTTGTTTAGACAGGTAAACAGACTATTACAGTAGTCGAGTCTTGTAGAGACAAAAGCGTGGATTATCATCTCAGGTTCACTTGTTGACACCATAGATCTACGTTTTGAGATGTTCCTCAAATGAAAAAAATCAGGTTCTTACTATCTGATTTAAGTTTCCCTCCAAAGAAAAAGCTTAATCAAAAATAACACCTAGATTTCTGAGGTTACGCTTCTGTGAGGAACCTGAATCACTCAGTCACTGTTTAATATCGGACATTACACTGTCTGGTGCAGTAATCAAAGTTTTGTCTGGGTTTAGCTGTGAGTAATTGTTGTTCAACCATTGGTTAATGTCTGTTAAACAGTCAGAGCGGAGAGGTTATGAACTTCAGAAGGCTTAAATGAGTAGTATAGCTGAATGTCATCAGCAAAAAGATGATAAGATGCTGTATTATCTGGTCTAAAGGAAGAATGTATATTAAGAACAAAATAGGTCCCAGCACGGAGCCCTGGGGAACTCCACACAGCAGCTCTGTAGATTCAGACATAATCTGGTTTGCAGATGCACTAAAACTCCTTTCAGATATGTAGGATGAAAACCACTGTAGAACAGAGCCAGACATCCCAACCAGGTCTCTCAGTCTGTTTATCAGTATGGTATGATTAACTGTATC
>VVHJ01052741.1:0-12379 GCA_015107715.1 Tylochromis polylepis
CCGCAAAAAGAGCAATTTATAAGTGGGTTTCCTGCACATACACCCCTGCACTCACCTCAGGCCGGGGACTCCACTGCCTCTAGTCTCACATCATATGACAGTGAGGTGGCAAACCTGACTCAGTCTGCTCCCTCCCCGTCACAAACATCACCCAACCCACAGCCTCCACCCTCACCCTCTACCCTGCAGCCCACCTCGGGCCCTCCACCTCCCCCATCAGTGTCACCCCCACCTCCTCCTGGCTCTTACCACAGACCCTTCTCTATGTCCCACCACCTTTACAACAGCACTCACACTCCTGGGCGTTCTTCACCAACACCTCCCCCTCACACTGTCGCTCCCCCTCCAGCCTACCGTGGCCCCCCAGCGCCCTCATCCACTGCTGCCACCACTGTCCCACAAAGGGGCACTGCCTCTCATGCCACGACCGCTAGCTGTGCTGCTACAACCACCACTGCTGCCACCACAACAAGCACCTCCACGCAGCTCTACCAGGAGCGAACACACACCACGCATTCAACATCTTCTGCCGCCATCACAGGAAGCCGAAGGCCAGGAGAACACCACCGTCCTCCCCCGACCACCAAGAAAGGAGAGTCCCAGGAGACTGTAGTGGACTCTGGGATCGAAGAGCTGGACAGTCGCAGCAGCAGTGACCACCACCTGGACAGCATCCTGGCTCTAAGGGGAGACAGACTAGACCGAGGGGAGAGAGGAGGACCTGGAGGACGGATGGGAGGGGGAGGCGATGCAGAGAGGGGAGGAGATTTTCTGGAGTCTTACATGAGCTACCTGGATGGACAGACTTTTGAGATGCAGAACGCTACGGCAGCAGCCTCCACCTACCCTAAAACCAACAGGTTCAGAGAGGGAGGTCGCGCCGGGGAGCTACAAAGACAAACCAGCACTGCTCCCGCGTCCTTCCACTCCCACAGACGGCGAGACGAACAGGAAGAGGATGAGATCGAGGAGGGAGTGGCAGAGGACGAAAGCGGCCAGGACGGATATGGAGTGAGGGACATGCAGAATCTGGGACGTCCCACTTCGCCATACTTCGAGCGCCCACGCACTCCTGAGATGAAGCCTCTTTGGGGAGAGAGCCAGATGTCTGGCGATGGGAGCGGCCAGCATGGGACGCTTTTAGAGGGGAAGAAAATTTACCCTCCCGCATCCAGTATGAAGCCCAGCATCATCAATGAACTGAGCAGCAAGCTGCAGCAAAGAACCAAGGACAGCTGGAGCAGCCAGACACAGCTGAGCAGACACAGGTACGGCTTAGTCATAACTTGACTGCATCATGTTTTCTCGTCAAAGCATGAATTTCATTTTTCGTTACTGTCATGCTGTCAATGTCTGAATACGTCACTTGTGATGTGCAAGCTTCTGTGGAAAAAAACCCAAAGTGTGCACTGTCTGTTTATGTCTTGTGTAAGTGTGTCTATACTGTGTAAACCTCTCTTATTTCTCTGGCTTTTTCCATGTTTTTCTCTCAGAAGCAGGAACAGGTAATGGAGCACCTCCACACTATTTTGTTTTCTATCTATAATCAAGGCTATTGCGCCATACCGTATTGACAGTGATAATTGAAAAAAAATGTATATCAGTTTAAAAATGTACACGTAATAATATTATAAAACAATCCAATGCCAGGACAGTCATTATTAGAGACTTGTGTTTTGGTTAATTACAGCTTTCCTGCTTTTCAGTAACTGCTTTAACTACTGCTGACTAAAGTAGGGTGATTACTACGCTTCTCTGTTGCTGCAGCTACTTTTCTCCCACATCGGGAGATATTCACGTTCCAAAACAAACCCACCGAGTCACTCACATAGGCTCAGTTAAGC
This sequence comes from Tylochromis polylepis, assembly GCA_015107715.1. NCBI lineage: Eukaryota > Metazoa > Chordata > Actinopteri > Cichliformes > Cichlidae > Tylochromis > Tylochromis polylepis. The sequence continues at coordinate 1,845 of VVHJ01052741.1, forward strand.
TGTTACCCTGCCGAGTGAAGCTTTTGAGGACTTTATTCTCTTTTTAATGACCAGTTTGTTGTCCGCTCTTGCTGCTGCTTCTCCTCTACAAGTAGCAGCTCGGTTAAAATGCGCTACTTTGTCCCGGCGGCTTGACTCAAAGGTGTGTCACATGTTGTGGCTGACCTGATTGAGTCTCTGCAGTTTGTTGGTCTATTTCCCTTGATGATGTTTTGTGTACACACTGAACACTACATATATAACGCTACAAATATGTTGGGAACATTTATTCTTTTCTCGCTTAACATCCACCGGGGATAGGATTAGGTTGCATTTTAGCCACATGCTAAATAAGATAGAATCAGAAATGAGACAATGATGTCTCAGGTGTTTAGTGGCCTCACAGTTCTTCTATAAGAAATCTTTATAAAGAGGGAGGTTAATCTAAATGATGTGACTGGGGACGTGGTGAATGCTAGGAGGTTGTGATGGTTTGACCAAGATATAATAATCTCTTGAATATTATAATGCCTTTTTATAAACTTTTAAATACACTCTGCTTGTTTTGTTTACAATACTGTAAAACTATAATTAAGGAATTCATTTTCTATAAATATTGTGATATTATCATTATCATGAACTCATGGCTATGATAACTGTGATAATGTGACAGGAAAAAATATAAAATTTGATGTGCTTGAATTTACACAAAAGAAGGAGTTAAGACAATGTTAACCTTCAAATAAATTTTTGACACTTTAATCCACACGGTCTAAAATAGCTGGACACTGTTTCCCTTAGTGTGTGCATGTTTGTACTTTTTTTTTTACATCACTATTTTTCCCCTGTGATAATTTCTCTCTTTCTTCTCACAGATTTTCAGAAGACTCAGCCTCAGCTCTGAGCCCGCCCTCAGCTCGATCTCTGTCGCCGTCTCCGATTTCATTATCGCAGCCATCATTGTCTCTATCCCCCACCCCTGCCTCCCAGTACCCCAACTGGGGACGATCACCATCTCCGCAGCCTCCAGCAGCTTCTCAGCCGCCACGTTCACATTCCCCGCTGTCTCCGACATCTTACTCCCCTTACCCCACTTCTCCCAAACATAGACCTGTCTACAGGACCAAAGCCTTGGAATTCCAGTTCATCCCCAGTCGTGAGTCCCGCAAAGCAGAATCACACATTCTCCAGCGAAGGCGAGCACCCAGCCCCCTCATCTCGCCCTCAGAGAGACCCAAGATGGGCCCACCACGGCCATCATCCCTTCCACTTCTCCCTACCTCGCCTCTGTACAGTGCCATCTATGATCTCCGCGGTTCAGTCACTCCACCATCACCTGGGAACCCTCTCGGAGACCCCTACTTCTCTCCCTCGCCTCCCCTGTTTGCCCCCTCTGGCGCGCCGCCTCCTCCAAACTCAACCTTAGTAGTTTCTCGATCCCTTTCTCCAACTCATTTCCTGTCTGGGGCCTCTTCTCCGCCTCTACACCCTCTCCCTCCACCTCCCTGCTTGAGTTACCCCCATCTACCGCCCCCTTCTCCCACAAAGCCCTTCGCCTCCAAGCCGTTGCCCTACTGGACCAAGTATGACGTCGCAGACTGGCTGGGATACCTGAACCTGGGGGAGCACAGAGAGCGTTTCCTGGATAACGAGATTGATGGCACCCACCTGCCCTCCCTGACCAAGGATGACTATCTGGATTTGGGTGTGACACGAGTGGGTCACCGCATGAATATAGAACGAGCCCTGAGGAGTGTAATGGACAGGTATGGCTGCTAAGTGCAACCTGTAAAGCCTCTGTCTGGTTAATACCATTCAGTACTATGTGTGCTTATAGCACTTACAACCGATGTTAATAAGCATTCTCCGTACCTTAAAAAATCCACATGCTACAGAGCCTCTGAAGCCCCACATGGTGAAATTTCTAACGTATATGCACTAAATTAGTCTTATTTTGTGCATACATAAGCTATTACTTTGATAACTTGACATACATACAACTTCAAATGTGGACAGCTTCCAAATAAAGGGTATCTGAAACTGTTAGCGACTCACTGTAAATTATATTCGTCAGTATAAAATGTCACTATTTTATTTCTGTCCATCATAATGTGGCTGAGGGCAGCTTAAGTTTTCAGAGCAGCATATTAATTTCTGTATGCACAAGACAATTAATTCACCACAATTCGGTGATCTTGTTTGCAGATACAAAGCTCACCTTTTGGGACTTCCGGGGCTCCATAAGATAAAGATAAGATGGCAATTTCAGTATTTTTAAAATGATTTTTTACCAAGACATAAACTGACCTGACATTGCATCAATGTTACTTTTTTCAGTGAAATTAGGTAAAGATAAAAGATTTTTGTGTTATTAATCTTTGTTATTCAGGTTGTTGTTCTTATTATTCATTCCGAATCATCTAACCTTACCCAGCCTCTATAAACATATATCTACATATCTAGACATAGTGGTGATTTTATAGTCTGTTGGGGACACCATGGGGAAAAGTGGCATGGGGCCACCTACTATAGTAGGCCTGAGTTTCCAAGAACCTGCCTGCCTTGCCTGGTGGCAAACAGCGCTTCTGTCTAGACATAATCTGTAGCCAAGCGATTTCAACTTCCTGTTTGTAGTGTGAGTTCTATTGACCAATCATGTGTGAGCTGACTTTGGTACATACACGTAAAAAAGTGTTCAGAACAAATGATTGCTGTAATGCAATCTTTTAACCATCACCTAAAAATTTTGTTTATCGTATTGCTTAAATAAAATAATCTTTTGGATTTTTAATCAATTAGTGGCGCGGGAAGTCTTTGGAGAGATATCTACTGGCTACACTGCAAGCCCTGCAAAGTCAGCATTGGACACCCCATGGGTTCCTAGAATGGCCCTTACCTCAGGCTCCTCAGAGCTTTAGATTTATTGTCGCTGAAGAGCAGCAGCCTCTTGCTTGAATTGGATTCAGTGATGAATTTCAAGTAGGGCCACAAGTTAAATGCAAGATTAAAGACCAATACTTTCGAGAAACTCTTAGAGATTGCTTCCTGAATATTTTGAGGTAGGTTGTTCCAAAGTTTTGGGCAGGATAAACTGGCAACAGAAAACACTACATCCCAAATTTATCTCTGTGAGGAAATTATACGTCTACCAGTTTGGCAGTGACAGATTTAAGAGTGTGAGATGGGACGTAAAGTAACAGACTGTTGTACCACGGTCCAAGACCATTTAGGGCTTAAGATACAATAAGAGCATTCCAAAATCAGCTCTATGGGATACTGGAAGCCAGTGTAGCCCTTCCAAAACTGGAGTGAGTTTTAGTTAATAACATTATAGCTGAATTCTGAATAGACTGCAGCCTATTTATCTCCAGCAAAAAGAGCGTTGCAGTAATCCAGCCTACTAGACATGAATGCATGAGCAAATTTTCCAGAATGTCTAAAAATAAAAAGTCAACACTTGCTTTCAGATTTGCACAGGACAAAACTGCAGCCTGTGAAATTTAACAAACACAAGCTGAAGATTGTACTTGGAACTGAGTTTAACATGCCAACGATATCTTTTCCTCATGTGAATACCCTTATCTCAACTTTACCAATCAGGCTAAGAGGTGACCGAAAGGTGGATACCAACTCAATAAATCAAACCAGGGTTTCCCAATGTGGCTATGAGCATGCATGTTGTCAGCATTATGACCAACAATGAGGATGGACAGTTCTACTGGCAGCCAACCAGAATATTTCACAGAGCAAATTGTAATGTTAGAAATATCTGAAGAGTTTAAGCACATTAGATAAGAGCATAAGTGAGCATGTGTGATAATAAAAGTTCTGTGTGAGAGAGTGTGCGCCTTAAGTGCTAATTTATTTGAAATCTGAACAGAAGGCTGACCTTTCATGATAACGTTAGTATCGCAACTCTGTCATTAGATGCAGGAAGATCTGACATATTTGTTTGTTCCAGGAGTGGCAACTAATTTCTCTAAGGGTCATGTGAAACTGAAACTGCTGTGCAGGGCAGCACCAGTAAGCTTATACAAAGATAAAAATTCAGATTTTTCTGATTTTTAAATTGGCCATGAATGTGAGGCAGATAAAGTGTTGTAAATTGTATTCTAAAGTGCTTTGAATGGCTGGCAAGAATACAAAAGCACTATATAAATGTGCGTACATTCAAAAAAAATCTAATGTAAACTTAACCTAGTTGCCAATCTGATATAAGGTCAACACGTACAAATAGTTGCCCTGTTATAAGATCATAAATTGGGGTTTATAGAACAGTAACACACAAGTCAAGGTCAAATATGAAGTTATCTTACCAAGCCCCAAATTCAGCTTCATAGTACAGACCTCTACTTCTTCTGCCATTTTTGTTGGGTCTTATCACCGCACCTGACTTCCAGAAAACTTTAAAGGCAAACTTTTCCCCACTTGTGTCACAAAGCTGTGACATCCGAGCACCATGGTTGGTCAGCTGCAGTGATGATCCGGGAGCAACATTAACTACAATGTTACAGAAAGAACAGGGTGAACTCAGATACACCCAACTGCTCAGGCGTTAAGTGTGATGACCAATGTTTTCCCGCTTTTCTTAGTCACGCTGCTTGTCCATTTGCATGAGTCACAGCAGATTTACCAATTTATTCTCTCCATTTTAAAAACGTGAGTCAGAGAATGGAACTACTCACAACTACGCCACGGACAAACAAACACAGAAAGCTGCAAACATCACACGTGTCCTGCGTTTGTTCTTTTGTCCGCAGGCTGTCCAGCAGCCCCTTTCCCATTTCTGTTCTCTCACCTCGGGACGGACAGACCGACAGGAGGAGGGACGACGGGAGTCGGAGCTGAGGCTGCAAATGCAGAGATGGAGAGAGAGGCACAGAGAGCGGGAAGGAGGGGTTGAAGCCAATGAGGGAGGAAGACACAACTGCTGCTGCTATCCATGGTGGATTCACACAACAAATGAAGGGGGGCCAGATTTCACACAGAGAGCATCAGAAAGAGGGAGTCGAGGCCCAAGGGGAGGTGGAAACACAGGGATGGAGGAAAGGCTGGCGATCCATAAAGACACCGGCTGGCGCTCCTCACATGCGGCAGGCTGATTTACACAAATACACTCCCCACGTGCACGCACACACGGTCACACCAATCAACACAATTAACGCAAACGCCCTCTCATCCAAAATGTCTGTGGCTGCAGCAGAGATGAGGAACAAAATAAGCCAGCTAGACTGGAAAAAAGGCAATGCTGAAGAAATGAAAAGGTGTCATGTAGTCATGTTGTTGAGTAGTGCTCTTACCCCCTCAGTTGGCTGGTTTAAAGTTTACGGATGCTAACTTCATAATAAATATCCCGGAGGAGTGAGTACTTGAGGGTGAATGAGGATGAATGTGTGCCAGAGTGAGGCTTTATCTGTGTGCATGGTGAACGTAGGGCAGGTTATCGCGACAGCCTCCGCGTCGCTTTAAAGTGAGGCGAGGTCGCCGGTGGATAAGCTGCGTGTGGCTTGCTGCGTGTTTGGTTGCGTCTTGTTTTTACCTCACCACTGGTAGGGCTCCGTCCTCACTGCAGATCCCGTGATCGGGATCACGCGTGTATGTGTGTGTGTGTTTCTCTATAGCTCTTTATTATCTTAAGTCTTATAATGACGTATATACAGACTGGTCACTGTATCACAAATTTGTAGCAAAAATAAGTGCCCAGACCAACAACATAAAAGTAAACGAACACACAGATATGCACACACAGGCACCCGAGTTACTCTATCCATGCCTGCATGCATACACCAACATGTAAACACACAAACACAAGCACTTCCCAGTGTTTGTGTTAGAATTTATGGGACACCTTATATATATATAGACACACACTCTACGTTTGGATCAGAGATGTACAAAACGGAGACAGACTGTGCTTTCATTGGGATTTGCGACGACGCAAAGAGACGGATTTTATTTACGGAGAAAGACTTTCTCAGCATCAAGGCAAGTGTTGTACTCTCATTCAGACCTTCTGTGCGAGGCAGACTGGAAAGGAGAGGGGAGGGAAGGAGTAAAAACTGCCATTTTCTTGTTCTTTCCCACCTAATCCCCCCCGACTCCTTCCAGGAGTGGCCTCTCTCCGTCTCTCGACGAAACCCAGGAGGAAACACCCGGCCGAGGGGATCCCAGAGAAAAACGCTTATATCGAGTTTTAATACTATGATTGTTCTTACACTTTTTAAACTTTAAATGGGAATACTGGAATACTGATATTGATATGAAGAGATTTATTGTTACTATCTATCATTACTATCATCGTCCTTACTGTTATTGGAGCCTCAGAGAGTCCTGGTTTCTGCCTTTGGTGGCTAAGGTGGCGCTTTCGTGCAGTCAGTTTATTTCTCTGACTGTGAAGTGAAGATAATCGTCGTGGTTATATAGATATATAAATATATATATATATATATATGTATATGTAGGTATTTTTGAACTGAAAGATGCATAATGTACCCTTAGCATTGCTTCTATGTGACAAGAAGCAGTGCAATTAAATGTGAAGTACATTTAAGAATATTATTTTTTCCCCCCTTTCTCCTTATTGTTTCTTCTGTTGTGAGACTGTGAAGCTTTAATCAAAATCACCTTTTAACCTTTAAGGCCTCAAAATATATTTTTCTCACGCTTTCAAAAGTTATTCACCACTTAAGATGCTGTAAAAAATGTAGCAGCTGTCGCTCTGAGTGAAAATTATTTAGAATTTTGAAATACTAACTACAAAATATTATTTTTTAAATTCTCTATAATATTCTAATCTATATATCTCTCTCTCTCCCTGGCGATTGATTTGAGACCCAAGTTTAACTCTTCTCCTGTGACCCGGTGTGACCCAGTGTGTCCCCCCCGACATCAGCTTTTGTGGCACATTTACATCTCATCGCATCCCCAAGTCCTGCTTGTCTTATTATTGCTGAGATTAAATATAAGGGCTCTGTCATGACCTCTCTACCTTGAACAACGCTTCACCTCTCCTGCTGCTTTTGAGTCCACGAACACATATCAAATGTGCATTTTTTTCCTGCTATCGTGAGTCTATTTTTGCCAAAAGATTGAAGAGTTTTCATAGTCACCTTGCATGCATGCACATGCATGCATGCATGCACACAGATTATATATGTGAATTAGCAAAGGTAACTAAGGGGGGATGGTCTTTGTATTTGCTCTTTACAGATGGCTAAGGAAAAGACTATATTTGAATGCAAGGGAAATAGCAATAAGGACGATGAAAATAATGGTCTAACTATGGTTTAAGATGTAAAAAAAAAAAGTCTCAAAAGTTCTAAAGAATCTCTGTCTTCCAAATAATGTTTAACATGAAAAGGTAAATTGTATTTATTTAACTCTTCTGCTTTCTATACAGTTCGACCTGTTCTCTGCACCCGCCCCCCTCCCACTGTTGATAATCTGATGGGATTAGGAGCTCTGCTCCGTATTCACCCATCGTTTGCATCTTCCCGTTTGTACAGAGCACCCTCTGCAGTCGCTAACATGTGCTAGTATGCTCACAGCTCATTGTTTTATTACCAGCATAATATGCAACGGCCCCGTTTCCATTAGCAGCTGAGGCTTTTTCACTTTTCCCCTTTCGGAGGTTTTGAAGGGGTGAACAAGCCGAGTGCGACTCTACACGTTTCAAAGTCTGCTAGTGTACATAGGGCCAATTAAGAGCTCTGGATAAGATTAAAAAAAAACATCTTGCTGATACAACGATCCTCTTGTTAAGTAACTGGTGAGATGCTGTTTTTGTTTTTTAAGCCTTTCTTTGCATTTCGTAGTCGCATTGGAGAAGTGAATATCAGAGGGAATCGGTCTGACTCTATAGAAAGCATTTCTTTTCCTTTAAGAGATCTTTTAAAAAAAAAAAAACGAGAATATGAACTGATGAAAAGTAACTTACAGAATATATATGTATATGTGATATGCATATACACACATTCATATAAAATATATATGAATTTCAAATGTTTTAAGAGATAAATTGTTAGAATTATAATAAAGATACAGAAACAAAGTTCTAATTAATGGTTTGCGATTTCTTGAATGATTTCTTTCATCATCTTTTCATCTCCCCAACTTTTAAATCACAAATTTATCATCATCTGAACAAATTGTTGAAGACGTCATGCTAATTTGGCAACAGCCTGATACTGTACCATTAAAAAAAACAAAAACAAAACCCAAACAAACATGGCGTAACAATATTTTTAGGACATTAAGCTATGCTCAGGGATGAAAGTGTTGCTTTATAATCCCACAGTGTAGAATCTATGCTGGGTATAGACAAAATACTTAAATACAAGTGAATAACAGAGTAAGAATTTTATATTAAAGGGCCTTAAAATCACTTAAAAAAAAACAAAATAAAAAAACAACATGATTCAAGTGACTCGATCTCCAGATAGATATCAGTCCAAATTAATATGTGATATTTTCTTGACATCCTCAAATTGGTGCTTTGGATTTTTTTTAAATCAATATCGATTGTAAGGACAAGTCGCTCTCTTACAATGGTCAAATTAAAAGAACGTTATCCACTTCTAATCTGCAAATACACCCCTAACATTCAAAGTAATCCTTGCAACAAACAAATCAATCACATTATACCCTTAATGAGGTAACAGACAATCATAAGATACAAGTGAAAGTCTTGGCCTAGGTGTCCTCTTACGGTAGCTACTGAATGTCCAAAGAAGAATGCTGTTCTGTTCTTTAAGGCCGACCTAAGGTGTTTTCCTACTGACTAATAAGGTTTTATAATCATCTTTTTTCCCCCCGTGAAACGGCGCTGACCTTACTAGATCAATAAAAATACAAATATATAACTAATACTATACACAGTGACTCTATTGCAGTGGTTTACACGCTGCCCTAACAAACAAAAGATCCCCGATTCAGTTCTGGGAGAAGATAAAATTCCTCAGCTGTGTCAGGAAAGTTACTGGATGTTAAAAATAAATAAAGGATAACATGTAGCATTGTGGTGAATGACAGAAGATGACAGTAGCCTTAATAAAATACTAGCGGTGACCAGTGGTACCTCTCGGCCTCCTAGTGGAGCCACGTCTCCCAACGCGTGCGCATGTCAGAGTATTTTAACTGCTCGATTTTTAAACCAGCGTCCAAAGACACCACTCCATTTTAAATCCTGGAAACATGCCTGCTGTTATGCACACATGAGCATGACACCGCATAAGCCGGGTAGTCACAGGTGTGTGAACTATGATGGCTCACTCTAAGGCATACAATGAAACCTCTGTTGTGCAAGACTTTTGCTATCAGTGCATTTCATTAGGAGTCGTACTGCTGAGTGTCAGTCTACAAAATGAAGCAACTCCAGCATGTTTACAAGTGCTTCAGACAAAGTCACCACATCTTCAGCTGATATTTGTAGAAGAGAGACGACACACAAAAACATAAGATGCATGATTTTATTTGATCAATCAGCAAATACAGGATATTACAATTAAAACATCACAACAAACAAGAAAATAGTCACAGAATTGTTAAGAGGAAGTTCTCTTCTGGAGCATCAGTACCTGAAAAAGTAACAAAACAGCAGTCAGGCAAACGAGTTCAGTCAGCGAAGACCTACAATTTTAATATTTTTTGCTCGCTCATCTCCTCAGACTCCGCCTTGTCAAGGGCAGAGCTGCACTTTTGTCACCACTGATTTCTGAGCCCAGTGCAGAGCATCACCAGAAATGAGCATTTCGATATGAAAGAGCAGCGTTATATGACACGAACCTGATTAATGTCCACCCTCTGAGCATTTCCACCTTTTCAGAACTGAAAAGACAAAAATAAAGCAAGTTACCCTTTTTTTTTTTGTCACAACCATTAATTTTACAGCAGTGACTTGACTTTCTCCTCAGAAACTCTGGCTTGTCAGGGCCAAAGATGCACGACTGTCTCCATCCACACTCAGAGCCCAGTGCAAGTCATCAGAGGAGAAGGACGGCTACAAAAATCACAGACAGCATATAAAACACAGACCAGCCACCAAGGACGTGAGAGGATCCGACTAAGAAACCGAGGGACGCCGCACTCTTATTGATTAATGACTGAGCCGTCACAGTAAAACAGGTCCTGTTTTATCTGTTTTTTTCGTGCATACAAATGATTGTTGTGAACCCTAACAGGGTTTGGCTTTCCTCTAAAGAATTGTAATAAAAAATTTTTTAAGTGGGCTTTCATTTACTCTGGCACAGGTTACTAACATTGATATACATGACTTAAAAATAAACTACATGTGCTAAAGATTTGGAGGGAGGGATAAATAAATGCTCATGTCCGTTTTTATGACCCCTTTACGTGCCTTCACCGTTTACATGCATTAAGAGCAAAAGGTCCGATATCTTGTCACACTGCCCCAGGTTACACTGAAAGTAGTGCTGGTTTTTATTATTATTTTTTAAGTAAGTAATGAACACTGTTACATCTGACATTATAAAATACAGCTGGAGTTTGTTGGAGTGTCCTCTTGGATGGAGGTTTTTCCACACATGCCCAACAAGGAG
>VVHJ01052741.1:31432-50794 GCA_015107715.1 Tylochromis polylepis
GTGCACAAAGAAAAAAAAAAAAATAAAAAAAAACACCAAAAAAAAAAAAAAAAAAAAAAAAATCATCCCAGCTTAGCACTGTGTTTTGTGGGAGACAGCATTTCCCATAACTCACCTTCCTGGAATGCAGTACTGCTGAGATGCCAAAAAGCAAATATAAACAGACTTATTTTATGAGTGGAAAGGATGTTCCTGGTCTACACCCAGTCACAGAGAGGTAGGTCGATACAGGAGAGATGTGACGAAGAGGAAGAAAGAGCATGAGGACGAAGGGCTTAGTAACCTTGAAGAGAAAATTACAGTTCTTTAGTGTTTGAAAGGCAAATAGAGGTGAGGCAAAGCTGCACAAAAACATGATTTCTGCCGTTTTTTGCTCCCCATTTCTGCCTGGGCATCTCTCCCTGTATCTGTTGTATTCAGTTTTATATATATATATATGTATGTCAAGTTACACCGTGCATGAGCTTGGTGCACTTGAACGCCACGAGCTTATAATATTGTAGAGAGGAAAAAAGATACGTCTGTTATAGTTAATAAGAGGTATTTGTATCAGTCATGACATAACGTAGCATAAATAAGAAGAATTTGAGATGGTATTAAAACTTTTTAGTAGTACTTTTTAACTATATCGATATTTATAATTACAAATGTATTTTTTTAAATAGAATTTTATTTTAAAAATTGCATTTTTATTACATATTTATTTATTGATACTGTCATTCACTTATTTCTTTTATGTTCAATGGAAAGTGTAAACCCATAAGATGCCCTGCAATGGACTGGCAACCTGTTGAAGGTGCACCTCACCTGTGACAGCTGGGATAAGCTCTAACCTCTCCATAACCCTGACTTGGACAAGTGGGACGAAAATGGGATGGGATAGAATGACAAAATGCATAACTATTTTTTTGGAGTGCAGCAGTTCTTTCATTTTCTTTGATCAAATACTTGGCGATGGTGGGGACAAGCATCTCCCGAAAGGTGAGCAGCTATCAAAGCGCAAGCCATCCAGGCAGGTGCACTGAAGCCCGATAGGCTGGCGTCTGCTCCTCGTAACAAATCGAAATCGGCACACAGCCCCGTTCTGGTCACGGCTTGTTTCCATTCATCTGACCCCCTGTTTCTGACACTTGTTTAAATGTCACGATGGTGGCTTACCTTCACTGTGCCACCATCACACAGCCCATCTCTCTCTCTCTCTCTCTCCCCTGTCTGTTCTCCTTCTCCTCTTCCCTCTTTTGTGTTATTTGTCTTTAGCTCAGCTCAGTGAGTGCACTGCCAAAACCATGTGAAAAATGGGCTAGAGAAGAGGTCAGTCATCTCTGAGAGAGTGCTATTAAGAGAGAATCAGCCATTGGAAAACCAAGGTAGTAACAGACCTTGTACTTGCTGACTAATGTTTGGGTGTTTATATTTTGTCAAAGAGAAAAAATGTTCTTCATAACAGTTTAAAATAATTATGCCTTTGTATATACTGTACAAAGCATTGCAGAGATTAATGACTAATTTATCAGTTAATTAACAAAGAGTCTAGATTAGTCCCCATTAGATTGTTTACACTGATAAAAAAAAATGGCTCAAATGACAGAGTTACCTGCTAATATGGCAAAAAACTTTAAAACGACTCAACATTTTGAGAGCTCAGTGCTGTATGTCAGGCTGCCCACTGTAGGTGCAAAAAATATGTAATTTCTAAGTATGAACCAATAAAGATGATGATGATGATGATAGGGACTTGTGTGTCCAGCACATCGACAGATGTTCGAATGGATTGAGATCTGGGAAGCTTGGAGGCTTGGAGGCTAAGCCACTGCCTTAAACCCGTTGCTGTGCTCCTCAAACCATTCCTGAATCATTTTTGCGTTGCAGCAGGGCGCATTATCCTGCTGAAAGAGGCCACAGCCATTACAGAATACCAGTCCGTGAAAGGGTGTACATGCTCTAGAACAATGCTTAGGTAGGTGGTATATGTCAAAGTAACATCCAAATGGATGGCAGGACCCAAGGTCACCCAGTAGAACATTGCCCAAGCCATTACACTGCCCCTGCCAACTTGCCTTCTTCCCATAGTGCACCCTGGTGCCAGGTGTTTCCCAGGTAAGCCACACACCCGGCCTTCCACATGATGTAAAAGAATACGCACTCTGACGCAGTTGTCTAGCCATCACAATTTGTCCCTTGTGAAGCGCGCTTAAATCTTTATGCTTGCCCGTTCTTCCTGCTTCTGACACATCAACTTTGAAGACAAGATGTTCACTTGCTCCCTAATATATCCCACCCACTAACAGGTGCCACGATGAAGAAATAATCAGGGTTATTCACGTCACTTGTCAGTGGTCATAATGTTATGCCTGATTGGTGTACACTGATGACTGGGAAAAGTTTGGTGGGTGAGCTGCTAATGATGGACAGATTTACTCACAAACCTCCATAATGACAAGCTCAAATAAGCAGGTCACAAGCAAGTAGCCTCAATAAGAATACTAGTAATCTCTTAACAACATAGGCACAGTGCTTCCCTTTAATACCCCTCAGGAAAAGTGGTTTTGGGCACTCAGTTTTTCTCTTATCAAGCAGCACATACTTGGACTACAGTACCCACAGAATTGAGGAACATAATGTTCTTTACGTTTTTCTCTAAAGCCATAAAACAGTGCCTATTGGATAATCAAACAAGTTGTCATAATTTGAAGCAGTGTCACGGAAAGTTCTTAATTCAAATGTGTTTATGGGCTTATTAGGTTTTCTTTTACTGGTTTACACATTATATGTTACCTCGGTATTTGCATATATCCATGTGCTTTTCCTTGAATCTATTCATAATACCTAAATGTACATACTAGCTCTGTTTGATAATTCTTTAAGAAATGAATGTCCCACCCTATAAAAAACAGTGATTTTGAGCTTAAGACAAAAGCTAGGTAGTTGATATGTGAGATGGAGTGGTGAGTGTGGGAGTGGAGGCTATCTGTTGTGCTAAAGCAGAAGAACAGAGATGATGCTTGTGTGTGCTTACAGGTCAGGTGTTTGGGAAGTGTGTAGTTACGTGCATAGAAAAATGAAGCAACACGGGTACCTAACTAATGTGAACATATGCCTCGTTTCTCTACAACCGTACATCTGTATATACATTTGCCCTCAGTAGATGAGTGTGCACTGTAAAATACTGCAAAGCCTTGTTTGAAGTACCACATCATAAAAACTACACTCCAAGACCATGTAATATACCTCTCCCACGCACTCAAACACAAAGGGCACACTCACACACACAGAGAAAGACTAATGGTACCCCCGCACTCACTCCCCATCCATTTGCCTGAGGTGTGTTCGACTCTTGCAGCAGCAGTGGCTGCGCAATAGATCTATCAGTCCTTTTCCTAACTTCACAGCATGTGTGCCTGCATGTCTGCCTGTTCTGGCTGCTCTCCTCAACCACCTCACCACGCAGGCCTTTCAATGAGCCTCTCTATCTTCCCAGCGCTGACTCACTGCCTCCCTTGCTCAGTGACACACACACACCTGTACTCTTACAAGGGTGCACAACAGTTGCATGTAAACTGTGCGTTCCGATAAATGCACGCACATGCTTTGGATGTAGCCCAGTTCAGAGAGGAACAGGAAGTTGTGAAAGGGCTTTAGGGTTGTCAAGAGCTGCAGGTAAGAGGAGGCATTCAGCTTTTCATCTCGCTCTCTCTCTCTCTTTCTCTCTATCTTGCTCTCATGCACCTCCGCACTCTCACTCTGCTTCTCCTTCTCTCTTCATCTCTGTTTTTCTTTCCCCCTCTCATACTCCATCTATATATCTGTCTCTGCACTTTCACATAAACTGTAGAAATACAGCAGAGATTTGGGCTTTACATCACAGATGGAGTGGGGGATTGAGAATGGCAGAGGGAGAGAGAGAAAGGAATAGATTGCGAGAACCCAAAACCGCTCATTTGCCATCCATGCCCACAAGGGCCTCTTAAAAGGCAGCGGCGGCATTTGAAATAAAGCAGGGCTGACCGAATGGAGACATTTTATTTTTCCTGCCAGAGCCCGGAGGCAGAGGAAATGACCTCAGCCCTTTAAAGGACCTCCGTTTCCTCCTCCGCTTCTGGGAGATAAGACTGTGCTGAGATTCACCGGCCTGACTGGCGCGCTGCTGGGACGGCCCACCGCACTGAATTGTGGGAGATAGATGAGATGAGATAGTCTCTTGTGGCTGTGTGTTCGGCAGTTTGTTGTTGTTCATTTCTTTGCCCCGTAACTTGCCATCCATTTTACATGAGGATGCTAAAAACTCACAAGGGCATTACATAAACTGACATCTTGAAAGAATTACTGTCGCCTTTACTCTATTATGTGGGTGAGCTGTTGTAAAACATGCTAACCTCTTATTTTGTCCCTGCAAATTTAAATCATGTTTGAAGTATCCAAGCATTTGATTTGAAGCTTAAAGAAGCAAGTACAGTATGTTTGACTGAAACCCTAATTAGTGTGTATTGGAAGCAGAATGTCTTCCTTGCTTTTTGAATGCTCAACTTGATCAATTTCGTCTGGCTGCTCAGCATGTGCAGCCTCGGTTTGGTGCAATTTAAAAGCCTGTCAGGAACTTGACCATTACGTTCTGAAGCATCTAGTGCCCTTACCACAACGACAACCTAATGGAGAAATACAGGCAACGTTGCATTCTATAAAAACAGATTTATTGCTGCATCAGTGCCTGAGTATTGCATGACTCTCACCATAAGGACTATTGATGAATGAGGTGACGCTCATCAAAAGGGCCTGTTTTTCATTGTCATGTGCATGTGTATTGGTGCTGGCGGTGGGGGTGGGGGAGAGGCCAGAGTGCTTTCTGAATCCGTTATTGGTTTCTCATTAGCGGGCCAAGATATAAACATTTGTCTATGTTCTGCACTGTGCCGGCGCAATTAAGGATTCTCTTTGCCGCCCCTTCTGCCCTTTGAAAGTGAATTATGTGCAGATGAGAATCTTGACTGAAGTGTGGCCAACAGCAGACCTTTTCCAAATGCCTCTGCTCGCTCAAAGCCATCCCAGAAAGACGCGATATCAGCCGAAGGAGAAAGCGAGAGAAAGTATGTGCTGTTCCCTGCTTGCATTGCGTATTAATGACTCTAATTAGCAATAGTTGAGAGATAATCACATCGATCTGGACAGATTCAGCATGCAGAACCTCACTGGATAACATCTGCAGGCTTTGTTAACACCCCCTTTCACACATACACATAAATCTTTTTCTCTTTTTAACCCCCCGCCCCACCATTTCCCAATCACTCTGCATTCCACTGCTATCCAAGTTGGCAGTTTACCAAGAGGTTGTCTGATTGGCCAAGTTTGTCATAAATACAGTCGCGCCAAAGCCATCGCATTCCTTGAGCTCTGACCTTTTGTATCCCTTCCATTTCCTGTGTTGTTTTTGCATGCAGTGTGGTCGTCTCCTGTTTATGTGATTGCATTTTTAATTCTTGTAAGTATACAGTCGAGGTCATGGTGAGGTGATAACCATGAGGCAAGGTTTCCCAAGATCCTTTTTTTAGACAGAGATCTATTGCAAAATTTGGGAAATTTGTTCATTTCTAATTTGTTATTTTTGACTGTCTCTCCTCTGGATCTAAACAAAGAGAAACATCTAGTATTAATTGGAGTAGCAGATTCTTGGGAATCTCTGTTCCAGGTTTTCTTTTCTCTTTTCTCATTGTCTCAATCCATTTTTACATCGTACACATCCCTGAACTCCTTTCCTTGTCGTGTTTTGTTGACAAATGCCTCAGCGGACCCTGTGAAAGTTGAGGAGGCGGACTTCCAGTCATCTCTTATCCTGGACCTAACCCATGGATAGCAGGGGAACCACTATGCAAGATACGGCCTTGCACTGACCTGCCAAAGCCCTGGCCCTTTGCACATCCCCTGACTAATGATCATGCCCTTGATTAGTTAAGGAAGGCATAAATCATAACTGCAATGCAGAGGAAAGTTAGCTGGGGGCGGCCAGGCCGTTCCTCATGAATGACTAACAGATGCAGGACAAAAGAAATGGGCTGCATAGTTGTTCGGAGGAATGGGACAATCTGTCTTTGTCCAGATTTTAATGTTTGTCTCTACCTGGAGATTTTCCCCATGTTCCTAGGGCACTTGCTTTTCATTGATCCGGCTTTGTTCAAATATTAGCCTGCCTTGCTGGTGGTGCTTTCAAGCCCTAGTACCTGACGTGATTACATTGCTTATTACAGACTGCTGCTCAAATGGGGATAATATGGTGCCGCAGAAGATGGTACCCCGTATGAATATTAAGGTTAGTAATATCCAGGTATAGTCAGAAAGGAGGGAGAGCGGATATTTTAAGATGCTCACTATGTGAAGTGAAACTGTGAAGGAAGGACTGCACCTGTTCTTTGTGTAAAATTGTGATTATGCTCCTTGTGTTTTCACATCAACGTGTGCCATAATGAGTAACTATTCAAGGCTGTTTGCCATTCTAACTGTAAGTGTGCGAATGTGCATCTCCAAATGTGGGCATACTTGTATAGTACGAGTTTCAGGTATGTTAACATGTGTGGCTGTGCTACACACATGTTACACACGCATTTCCTTTCTGGCAGTTACTGGTTTCTTTGTGTGTGTGTGTCCTTGTGCACTCGTAAGTGTTCATGCTTAGTGTTGGAATTAGTGCTTTGCATATGTCAGTGTGTCAGTGTGTGTTCTTTCAGATATCTGTGTGTGGGTTCTGTATAACCACTCAGTTTTTTTTGCTACAGGTCTCATTTTAACAACCTCTTGACAAGTAATTAACACCCTTCAGGTCTCAAACCTTTCTCAAGTGCTCTTCACATGTTGCACCAAACACATCAGGGTTTTGCTATTAAGCTAGCAAGCTAATGATGCTACCAGAAGAGGGATGGCTCTGCTTTCTGTGGGGTTTTTTTTTTTATTTCTTCCACTCGGTGCCTCTTCTACTTTAAATCCTTGATAGCTGCAATGAATGTATGAATAATTTAGTTTTGAATGTCTCTTAAACTTCATGAAAATAATCTTGTGCCTTCCGATAACTCGGTTTTAATGCTATAAGCTAGGTCCTCTTTTTGTCCTGATACCGTTTCTTTTTTATGCCGTATAAATGTAGAACTACAAATTCATATGTCATATTTTAAGGAGTTGCTTCTTATCCTGAATTTAGCTCAAAAATGCAGTAGAAGCCATATGGTGGTGTGCTAGAGCTAATGAGTGTGAATAGATATGAATTAATTAAGGACTAAAAGAGAGGGAGCAGAAAATGAAAAATGATGAACAGAAAATTAAGATGTAAGAAATATTGAGCTAGAGAGGAAGGATTATTGTGAACCCACACGTTGTTTATATACTTAACCTGAGAAAAAGTGAATCTTATATTAAACTGTAATGTACGTTGTGTCCCTGAATCAGTATGACCAGAACGGTTTATGAATAATACTTGTTCTTTGGCACTTACTATACTTTCTAAAGAATTACATCAAAGGAGAAGGTGTGTTAATAACTTCAAGATTGCTTTAATGGAAATCTTTTTGCAAATATTTTCATGCAAATATACATGAAAACACAATATATAAGTCAAAAATAGAGTTTTTACAATTCTACCGAGGTTGAAAGTCAGCCTATTAACTTTTATTCTTCAGTACAGTCTGAACTTTCTTAGGCAAGCTTTTTTGTCTTTTTAAAAAAGTATTCAGTAATAGTTCACTAGGTTTCTTGAAGGACATTATCTTTGGATGTTAGTTGTCTTTAGTTCTTGTCCCACACTGCTTCAATAATGTTGAGGTCTTGGCTCCAGCGAGGCTAAGCCATGACTGATCATATTCCATTGTGTTTTTTTTCTAGACATGTATGATTTTACTGCATTGACAGTGTGTTTAGGATCATTATTGTGCTGAAAAATTAGGCCAATCAGATCCTTTCCAGGTGGTATTGCATGATGGGTCAAAATCTGCGTTCATCAATTTTGAAAAGATCCCCAACACTACTAGCTGAACTGCAGCCTCTAAACCATGACAGTGCCATCACCGTGGTTTATAGATGGCTAAAAACACTCCCTATTATATCTCTTTCCTGGACTACTTACTTGAATGAAATTTAGATTCATCACTCCATGAGACTTGTTGCCGCTGATTTTCAGTCCAGTTATTGTGTAGTTTGGCATACTTTAGCCTTTTCTCACTGTTTTCCTTTCTTAAGAATGGCTTCTTAACAGCCACCCTTCCACTGAGTCCATTTCTTATGAGGTTTCAGTGAACAGCAGATGGATCAACTGAAAGCCCAGATGTATCTCCAATGTCCTGTGTCAGGTTTTAGCTGGATTTATTTCCTGTTTCTTAGGACACGATTTTCAGATAGTTTTCATCTGATGTACATAGTTTTTTTGTTTAAGCTGCCACTTCTTCTGAAACACTGCACATCATGCTGATATATACAAATATAAGTTTTCAGCTAATATTCCTGTGGGAATCATCTAGGTGGTTAAAAAAATACAATTATTTTGGCTTTTTTTTATTTTATTTTATTTTTTTAGAGATTGAAGTAAAGAAATGGCAACTAATCGTGTGTTTTGTGACAGGCTACTAATAACAATGGGCTTAAAGATACAATTTAAAATTGGTTCTTTGCCAAAAATAATTTCACTGCAAATTCTCAGGAGAAAAGAAGTGGAAAAAGGGGGAAAAAAGAAACGAGTGTCTGGCTCTTGGAATCAAACTATAAAGAAATAAGGGGTGGCTTAAGACACAGTCCTGTACTTGGATATACTGTTGCATTATTTGATTTATTCATTTATTTATTTATTTACTTACACCTCATGTCCAGTTTGTCTTCTGCACAGTGAGCTGCCACTGCCCCCCCTGGCTGTAAGCCCTGGCAATCTGCCCTCTGCAGATCCCGACTCCGACTCTCTGACAAGGACAGTCCTACACCTGTGAGAGAAGACGACAAGAAATACAATACAACCAATAGGCTCGCTGCTTCAGCCCGAGACGAATGCCTTAGCTATAAATCCATGTTGCAGGGTTGATAAGTTAATTGCCTGTAGTGCTATCTCGTCGCCAGCGTCTAATATAAAGGAGCTCAGTGTGAGAGTTATTTTACAACAAATTGGTATTGTCTCTAAGTACAAGGCCAGTAGGACAGTGAATCTGGACAAGAAAATGAGGAAACTTTACTTTGAGTGGCTCCAAGACCTGCTCCCTGCGTCTGTGTGTTAAAACAATCTTAAATAACTTTTTGCACAGCGAGTTTTGAGTTGTTTTGATGTTTGCAGATGGTTTAAACAGTTGTTTGTTTTATAGCCTGTCAGGTGTATATGAGGGTGTAGGATTGTGGAGAAAGCATTTGCTTATGACTTGTCATTTCGATGCAGCGTTAATGCACAGACAGTTGTGATGTGGTCAGAAGTACAGAGTGCTGAAAAAAATATATGCATTGCAGATGTTTCTCTGTAGGATCTTTAAACAGGGAGATAGATTTATGATCCTCCCCTGTTGACTCACTCACCCACACATACACACAAACAAGAAAGTTAGAGGTCGCACGCAAGCATTTGTACACGCCCATTCAATAAACACATAGGCAGAGGCACACACTCTTCTATGCACACACACTACCACATGGTTTAGTGGAGGGTAGCCGCAAAATTTATCATCAGTCAGCTGCTGGTGGTGCAGGATAAATGGAGGAGGACACAGGAATGTAGCCCCAGTGAGGATGCTCTCCTCCGGGTTTGGAGTGTGACCAAGGCGGTCTTGGCTTGGCCACAGTTAGTCATGGATGCCAACTCACTTTTTGAAACCACCATTTTCTCCCTTAATGTTTGCACAGCTCGCCGCAGTCTCCCAAAGCCATCACCCACCCTCCCTGCAGGGCAAAAGTGCTGGTTAAACCCCTGAATGGACAAAAGAGATCCATACTTGTAAAGCCAATTCCAAATTTCAAAAGACTTGTTTCATTTATGTCTACTGCATCCCAAGAAAAAGCACCACATGTCATGTGTTGTCTGAAAACAGTCTCAAGAACAAACAGAAAAAACTTGCATGCTAAAACAAAACAGATCTGTATAATGACATCAATTCAGGGTCTTGAAATTTCTGATAGACCTTATTTTTTAGTCCTGAGTCCTTATTTTTCCTGTTGAGACACACATAAGTAATTACCATTCTCAAAATAAAAAAAACAAACCCCAAAACATCATTTTTATTCAACAAGAGACAGATTAACTGAGTAATAATGTGAGCACTGTATGAAACTGTATATGCAGCAAAATCACAAAAAGTATTTCTATAGTCATATTTCTGCATGTAGAGTGAGGCTGAAATCATACGGCAATGAATCCATTAATCACAGGAATCATATTAGAGCATTGTTATGCATGTTTGTCCATTGACTGGCCCATCTATTTCCTCCATTAACCATAATTACTTTAATACATGCAAAGCTTGAAGTATAAACATACATGTAACTACAATGATTAATCATCCATGTGCAACAGCAGCAGCTTCTTGATGACTCACAGCGACGTAAACAATTACGCTGGTTCCCCCTGCACACCATTGTAATGCCCCGTGACTTGTCGTCGATTCATTATTCATACTTAGGGCATTATTATTCCATTGTGTGCTGTGCAAAATGGGATCATTAGCACTGAATATGAGAATGTGAAAAATGGATATATTGGGGAAAATTGTGGTGGATATTGTAGGTAGAAAACCCTAAACAATTCTGACTATTAGCAGATAAAGAATAGTAATTTTCCCCAAAGTAATTAGGATTAGCATAATATGACAGTGAATGCATGAATGATGCATACTTGATTGATATGTCGATGCAAGCACTGTAATGAGTCCCATATCTCCACTCTCCAATGTAGGCTTTTATGCAGAGCGTAACCCAAGGTGGCATCTACTGTAGTTCTCCACCTCCTTAAGGGGACTGTATTAAGAAGCGCCCTGCGTCTCTCTCATACACACACACACACACACACACACACACACACACACTCATACAAAAGCAGTCACTGAGCAGTGCTAGCGTCTATCATGTAGTAACTGATTGAGGATGGTCCTTTTATCTTGACAGGCTCCCACTTAGAGCCAGACCAGGAAATATGATATGGCAGCTCATGTTCTCAGAGAGACTGTGTGTGTGTGCATGCGTGCGCGTGTGTGTGTGGAGGAGGGTGTCATCCTCCGAGTGTGCAAGTGTGGATATACGTGTCCTTCAGCAGCACTTTGCGTCAATCTGCATATTAGCGTGCAGCTGCACAGCATTATCAACAACCTCACATGTCGTCAGTCACTTTGAGCTGCTTTTAAGTGACAGCTATCGATTGGAGGTTTGTGTTTGTGCAGAAGCATCAAAGCAACACCTTGCCCTCTGCATCCCACTTGAGATTGTAACTCTGGAGTACCCACACTGAATGCAGTACCAGTACAGCATGTACTTGGCTTTGGAAATTCATTCTTCAAGCAACATCTGCGTGCATCAGTGTGTAGGTGGGTGTGTGTTTGTGTTCTCTAAGTGTGTGGAATGTGATGTCTTAAATTGAGCGCCACATTGTTTCTTGACCCTGCAGCTTTTTCACAACTTAATGGACTTTTTCTTCTGTTCAGTGACTCACCGAGGATCCGTGTATTGAGTAATTGTGTACATACTTTACAGTGTACAAGTATACTGTATGAGGAAACAAACAAGTACATACAGACCGAGTCTTTGAGGATCAGTTTATTGAAATTATAAGAAGAGAATTGCTTTCATGTCTAATGGTATTAAATAAAGCTGATACTTTTAGTTTTATTGGGGATTGCTGCGTTATATTTGTATGGTTAGATTAATTTACTCCACTATATTGGAAGCCAGTATCATTTTTTTTCTCAAATCAAAGAGCAGTGTGTCAGTGTGGCTTTAAAAAAAGCAGTGCCCTGTTACTGTGCATAATCCACACAGCATAATCATAATTACTTTAAAATAAAATTACACGGATGTGTAAGGACTGTTTTTGATGAAGTTGTATCGCTTGGGTAATTATGTATGTTACCAAAAGTTTTTTTTGTTTTGTTTTTTTCCTGCGGGGATTATTGCAAAGCTTTGCAAACTAGGTAACGAGTATTCAGTATTCAGTTCTGAGAGGGGAACTAAACATAACAGATTGATTGCTGACGTGTTTTTAATCACCAGTGTTAGCTTAACAAAAAAGTCATCTACATACTACCATTAATTTTCAATGCTACTTCCGTAACTCATTTAGCCTAATAAGGTACAGTATGAAGCACTAAATTATATGTTTATATCCAAAACAATTATGTTCTTTTCAGTTCAAAATATATTATATCTAAAGAAGAATTAATTTAATATTTCCTTACATAAGGATATAAGAAAGTATATGTAGTAACAGATAAATCATAAATCTAAATTCATAGTAGAAACATGAAATGTATAAAAGGTTTCTTTTTAGAAACTCATGACTTTTTACTTAACTCCAGACTTTTAAAACGCCAGCAAAAGAGCTCACATATACCTATACACAAACTGGAAGACTCGGGCTTACTATAACCTCTATAACCATTCTGCCTGATAAAAGCACAAATAGTCTTAAAATGTCTCTGTATCTTTCAATTATTACTTTCCTTTTCAACAAAACAAGCCTTTAGCTCTTTTTACCCTGTGGCTACAGATCAAACATTCCACATTACAGAATCATTATGCATGTATCAGCTACAATAACCACACATTGGAAGAGCAAACTGGATCTTTTTACTGAGTGTCAATCCAGGCTTTTTGACCTGAAATCCCCCCTTCCTCGGTCTGCCTTTCTTCTGCACACGCCTTTTCACTTGGTCTCTTTGCCTCCACCTTTCTCCCGCTTCTCTCTCAGTTTAGAGAGATTTGAATGTAGGTCAGCAATCTGTAAAAATCCTCATCCAAGTTTGATAAGTGCACTCCAGGTGGTAGTCAGGTAAATATTAAATTTGTAATTGGGGGTTCCAAGTATCCACAATTGAAATATTCTGCTTTCTGATTGTGAAAGAGGATCAGCCATCGCCCTGAGGACCTCAATAACATAATGCGTAGTTCTCTAAATGTGCTCGTAATGCATTTTTTAAAGCGTTAATTTGTAGAATCTGCTAACATTTAAAGGGTCAGCTCACTCAAATGACCAAGGAAAAGCTAGTTTTCTGCCATAGTATGAGATGCCAAATGAAATTTTATTTGTGGCGCTCACGGTAATGAAAATAGGATTTAAAGATTTCAAAGGCCTTTTCAGACAGTTAAAGAGAAACATGGGTGTGATACGTTGAAGGGAAAACCCTTAATAAATAATGAGTTTACTCTCATAACAAGTGTAGGTGCTTCCATAAGAGACACAGATGTCACTCAGCATCAGAAATTCACTAGATGGGAATTCTTTTCAAGTTGTCTCCATGAGGTGCATGCAAAAAGAAGGCTATGTTGTTTGATGTTTGTCAGCATGGAGTGAAAGGGTCTAAAGAAAATTCAGTTTGCCTTTCTGAAATGTAATACATAATAATAAGTCCACAAAGCATACACAGCAGTCTGTTTGGATTGTTGTGATTATAGGACTGCTTTTTGCACAGCACCCAAGAAGAAGCTATTTGGAGAAAATTGTGTTTTTATATCTATATATTATATAGTAAAGTTTTATTGACTTGTATTGTACAGTGAGCAGATATATCAAGGCACACTGATGTTGTTTGCAGTGTCTGAAAATGCGCATTAATGTCTGTTTCACCACAGCAAATAATCACTGGAATCCAGTGGAACTGGGAGATGGTAGATATGTCAGATAGTTGTCACTTAATCAGGTCAGTACAAATATCTGCATGGGTAAATATCACTGAAGACAGGATGGAAAGATTTTTATTTTTTTTTATGTCTTTTTGTAATTGGTTAAGTCAAACCATCAATTAAATGTATTTTTAAAGCTCAGCCGGGCTCTCTTTAAATACGGATTAAAATTTCAAAATTATACGTTTGCTAATATAACA
Organism: Tylochromis polylepis; assembly: GCA_015107715.1. NCBI lineage: Eukaryota > Metazoa > Chordata > Actinopteri > Cichliformes > Cichlidae > Tylochromis > Tylochromis polylepis. The sequence continues at coordinate 45,457 of VVHJ01052741.1, forward strand.
ATGGGTGAGTGCACTGCAGCTACTTGGAAAAATAGTCCTTGATTGCATTTATTTTTAAGAAAATGACTGGTTTCTCTTAATATCGCCTGTGGACTTCTCATTCCGGCTCTTCATATTTCCACAATTAAACGCAGCCTTGCTCTAACAGCTGGCCATTAATCAGTCCTCGCGCTCGATTTCTCTTCCACCGCTGGTTATGATTTTCACATTAGTCCACACTCCTTTACCGCCATCCGACAGGAAAATGACCCCGAACCCCCTTACCCCCAGTCGTCGCTACTGCCACAGATGCGCACCTCAAATAATCGAGAAAGTGAGATGCTCGCATAAAGCCGCACATGAGCACACACAGGGCGAGAAAATAAGGGATTGGAGTAAAGAACATGTATGATTGTATGACTGATGGTAAGTTGATGGGGTAACCGCAATGGCAAGTCCCCCACCCCACCCCCTCCACAGCCCCACCATCTCACAGCCATTATCCTTTTCTAATTACACTTTCCTTCTGAAACAGTGGATCAGAGGGCACCATTGACTGCTTTTAATCCGCCACCAAATTTTAATTAACACAGACGTGACCCCCGTCGCCGATACATACCAGAGAACGTCGAGATCACAATAACTCATAAATCACAGCCACAGATTTCATTCCCCCCGCTTTCCTCCGCTGATGAATTTCCAGATGGGGCCTTGTGGCTGTTAATGTCAGAAAAAATATGCGAGAGAGAGAGAGAGAAAGACGGAAAGTGTTGTTAGGGAAATAAAAGGACAGAGGAAAACCGTGAGAAGATGAACAGAAAAGCTAAATTGTAAGAAATAGTGTGTCTTTATGTGTATGTAAGAGAGCTGGAGTTGAAGAAAGAGAGAGAGAAATGGCAGCAGCTTTGGTATGCTGTCAACCTTTGAGAGATTTGTTACCGGGGAGAGGATTATGGAGGCTGTGAAATGGGGTTGTGTTAATATGCCGGGTGTTGAGGAACACGATGTGGGCCAGCCAGCTTCACAGCCTCCAGAAATCAAAAGGCTGAACAAGTGAAACGTGACGTTTTGAAGAATTAATTGACACATTTCTGCGTGTATGTGAGTGTATAGTGTGTGTAATATCCTTTAATCATTGATTTTAAATCACAAGCTTTTCATAAATAACCATTACTTTAATTAACCTACTTAATGAAATTAATGCATATGGGTTATCATTAAACAAAAAACTGACAAACAGTGATGCCCCCTTATTCTTATGATAACGGTGGTTTTATTCGAGTGTGTATATCTGCGCGTTTGCGCATGCATGCAGTGTATCAGACTACGTATGTGCGGAGGTGGAGGTGGGCAGGGTGCCGGGTTTTGTTATTACTAAATCGCTCATCCATGCTACTAATTAAGATGCATAGCATCCCCCTATGAACGTCAGTGTCGCTAATTATCAAACAATGTAGTGCTCACTAGATATGAGAACTGGCAGCCTCTGTAGTCATGTTACCAACCTATTACTGCTACAATTACCAAGTGCCTGTCATTCTCCTTGTTAGTCATCTGCCTTAATTTTTTTCTTAACTAATGTCTTTTTTTCTTTTTCTCTTCCTCTCCTTCTCCCCTTCTCCTCCTCTCTTCCTTTTGCTCTCCAGGATATGGCTTTGTGGATTTCGACAGCCCAGCTGCAGCACAGAAGGCCGTGTCATCTCTCAAAGCCACTGGGGTGCAGGCCCAAATGGCCAAGGTAAGGAGTGTCTAAAAACAAGTTAGCGTCTTCACTTCCTCGTGCATTATCATTAGCAATTTTTATTTTTTGCTCATTCAGCTCCTGCCAGGTGTTTAGTATTGTACATTTAACACACCTAATAAATCCTCGTGGAACTCAAAGCTCTCACACGCAAACTGGTATTGACCATAAACACATTGTTTCCAATAAAGAAAAAAATGTTTTTAATTCTTGAATATTTTTTCTTTTTCATTGGAAAACTTGTTCTCTTGAATATAAGAAAACTCTTATATATAAGACTCCTAAATGTGGGCCGCAAACTGCATTTAAGTGCCATTAGCGAACAATCTGGGAAGTGACACTGGTGCATGTCCGTCTGTGTTATCTTACTGATGCTGGGCTGGAATCTTGAACAAGACGCATGAAATTGTGGGTCATTTCTTTCCTGTGGTTATGTGGGCTTTTTGTGTTGCGTGTTTGACAGTATGCATATGTGCTGCATTACAGTGCTCCATGGCACTTGTGGTTTCCAGTTAGTGAGCTGGCCCCTCTCTAACTGAGGTTTGACTAGTCGCTTGTGCTATGTTGTCGAGTGTTATTAGCCAACTAAAGTGGAAGCAGATGAGACAAGCTGTTTGAGTAGTACAAAAAGGGCCCTAGTGAGTTGTACAGTGGAGCCAGGTTGATAGGCATATGTGGAGAGGTGTCGCTTAGAGGAAACCACACACTGCCAGGGTATGATCTTATTCACCAATTTCCTATACAATCTTGTATCTTATGTTAACACCATGGTTGCATATTTATTGTTGGGCATTTGGCTCTCTGACAGAAGAGCTGTTTTACCGGGAAATGCATTTCAGAGATATTGTTTGGTGTTTGGCAACCCTCAGGCAGTGATCATACTGTTCTTTTCCCATTTTAGTTCTCTAATTTTCTTCATTTCCCTGTTGACTGCTCTGAGAGTCACCATATTAGAAGACACAGCAGGGCCCTCTCTCCGGACATCTATGACAGACAAGTCTGCCTGACTAAATCAGGCTATTCTTGTACCCGTCAAAGATTTGTTAATGTCAGAATACCTAAATAGGTGAAGAAAATGTCAGTAGCACTGAAACAATAAATATGCTGATGACTATTTGAGGGTACACCTTGAGTGATTTTTCTCGAGACGTGATGGCGTGCATTTGATCCAATCCAAAAATCCCCCCCCCCCCCCCCCGAAGCCAAAGAAGACCTGATGAGATGGGGAATGGCAATGGCTCCGATGAAGATGACAGAATTGATGGTAACGATGAAGGTGGCAATTATTTTGATCAAATGGGATGAGATCTGACAGGAGGAGATGATATTCCGTGTGGTGCTCAGGTGTGCCATTTCTCAAATGCGCCATTTGCCCGTTTCCTTTCCCCACCAGTGTCCTTCTTCCAATATTTATAAGGGGCAAGCTCTCAGAATACTGATAGGAAACCATGCTCTTTGTCCATCACATTTTAAGACCACTCTTTGCATTGCTCCCCTTCTCTCAGTCAATATTTTCATGAGAGGGGTCTCGTGTCCCAAAACAAAAGAGCTGACCTTTATAGAAATCTTTCGCCGCACATACATGCAAACACATTCTCGAAATCATTTTCTATTAGCATTTGTGTATAATAGCGGATCTTTATTTTTTTTTTGAGTGCTCCCTCGTTCAGTTCACACAAATGGTAAGACCAGCGTTCTTTGCTGCAGCTCTATGCTTTTATCACACTTGTGAGGGACATCAAGTAGTAGTTTGCTTTTATAGACTCCCTCTGTATCTCTCTAATGTGTCTTTACCAGGTATCACTACCATCACTCTATCGACTCCTCACCCAGCACTTCCAGCCTAGCCCCTCACCATTTCTTTTGCTTAATGCCATTTTGGCTTTTTTGGTTCTCCTACAAACACACACACACACACACACACTTGTATTCATATCCACCAAGTGTTGCCCTGCGAGACATCCAATGAGCGCTGTTTTTCCTCTATCAATAATTAACAGCATGTTATCTTTGTGTCTGCCTACCTGTCAAGGTGTCTCTCACACCCCACCCTCCTCCCGCTCGTTCTGTCATGCCGAGTAGCATTCCCGTGGTGGGAATGGATGAAAATGCAGGTGAGCACTGAGGAGGGCGCAAATCAGAAAGACTACTGCTAACGCCGTGGACGGCTTCCACAATAAGAACATCCAGCCTCGTTCTCTCGCTCCCTCTGCTCCATTTTGTCACTCCACAACAAAGTAATAAACGAATCGCAAGTCGGAGCCAGAGGCTTTGAGCTCATTAAATAAAACTGTCACAGTAATCAAGTTGCGCCTTTTTTCTTGCCTTGATGCCATTAAAACACTTTTATTAAGGTGCGTTATTTTAAACACAGCTGCAAACCAGGCAAGAAATGGAGAGAAAGGGGAAGGATCACTTGATTTCCTCTTCTTCCACCAGTGAAGCAGCTTGTCTCTCCTCTTACTCCCCTTGGAATTTGAAATACCAAGGCAGTAGAGATGAAACGTTACCTTCCTTTTGTTTTGCCCTCCCCTGGGGATGGTGACAGCGAGGAGGAGGAGAGGAGCCATAATTAAGACACCTAAAGGACACTTCCCCCCCGTGCCTCCCTTCCTGTCACTCACCTCTACACAAGTCACAGATAAGAGCACTTAACATAGGTGTGGAGTGTGTGTGTGTGTGTGTGTGTGTGTGTGTGTGTGTGTGTGTGTGTATTTGAATGTGACAGCGTAAGGTTTGTATACACTGTATTGTTAGGTGCATGTTTGTCTGCACTACATTCCCTGAATTACACATTTTTTGCATTAGTTTTATAACATTTTTTCATGTGCACAAATAAATTCATTGATATAATTCCAACTGATTTTCATTTCAGGAAAATTACATTTTGTAAAACACACATTATACCTTAACCTTGTCACCTTATCTTTGTGTACAAAGAGTTGAATGACAATATTCATACAACTCTGTTCTTTGCATATAAATAAGAAGTTAGAACCAGATGGGGGATTATCCTAGTTTAGTAAAAAGAGTAGTGGAAACGACCAGCCTGGCTTCATCTAAAACTGAGAAATGAAAAAACCGAGAGGAATTGTGGGATGTATTTCTATATTTGGAACATGTCTGTGAAGGTTCTCAGTCATCCAGGTCATGGTAGTCTAAGGCGCTTGGAAAGAAAAGCGTCTGGACTTCTCTAAGTTTCTTGAAAACGTTTCACCTCTTATCTGAGAAGCTTCTTCAGTTCTAAGAGTAAATGGTGGAGAGTCTCAGATTTAAAGCCTTATGGGAGTGTCTCCCAAGAGGGTCATGGACCCCCTGTTGATCCTCTACCTAATCACACGAGTCCAGGTGTGAAAACGGGTGTGGGTCTCAATCAGCCAAGGTTTCGGGTGAACCCATTGTGAGACCTATCCCCATTCTATCATGTGATTACCTGAGGTCAAACGGCCCAGGATGTGAGTGGGCGTTAAGGCGTCTGGGAAGGGATCTCAAAACTGGATTATAGATAGCAGACAGTTGGTGTCGTAAACCACCTCCTCTGTTCAAGGATGGTCGTTCACAGTGGACATAGATGGCTTCTTTCACTCCTCGTTCAAACCATCTGTCTTCTCTGTCCAA
>VVHJ01052742.1:0-12854 GCA_015107715.1 Tylochromis polylepis
TCAGTTTGAGCTTCTGTGTCAAGTCTGGTTCCACTGTTCTCCCACTGCCCACTGATTTTCCAATCTGTAATCAACTCTGTGGAACCCCCTATGAGCAAACACTTGGCAAAAATGGGAAGGAAAAACTCTACTTTTTAACAGGAAGAAACCTCCAGTAGAACCAGGCTCAGGGAGGGGGAGCCATCTGCTGCAACCGGTTAGGGATGAGGGGAGGGAGACAGGACAAAAGACACACTGTGGAAGATTGCCAGAGATTGATAATAACTAATGGTTAAATGCAGAGTGGCGTATAATCACATAGAGAGTGTAAAAAGGTGAGTGAAGAAGAAACGCTAAATGCATCATTGGAAGCCCACAAGCCTACTGCAGCATAACTAAGGGAGGGTTAAGGTCAACAGATCTAGCCCTAACTATAAGCTTTATCAAAAAGGAAAGTTTTAAGCCTAATCTTAAAAGTAGAGAGGGCGTCTGTCTCCTGAATCCAACTGGGAACTGGTTCCACAGAAGAGGCGCCTGAAAGCTGAAGGCTCTGCCTCACATTCTACTTTTAAATCCCCTAGGAGCCACAAGTAAGCCTAAATCTAAGAGCAAAGTGCTCTTTTGGGGTAACACGGTACTATTAGGGTTTTAAGTTAAGATGGGGCTGATAAGTGGTTGCAACCTTCCACTCAAGTTATTTGTAAAACCCAAGACCTAAACCAGGTTATAAGAGTTACTCTCATTCTCTCACACCCAAATTGAAAAACCCAGACACAACTTCTATTTCTTGCTGTGTATCGTCCCCCTGTCATCACTCTCAGTTTTCATCTGAATGCTCAGAGTTTTTAATCACTACAGATGAAATCGCTATAGTGGCCTAGTTGTTGAAAATGATGTCCTCAACAATGTATTAAATTCATTTTTAGATAGACATCTACTGTGATGGTATTTTCCCCATTTCAAAATGGTGTAACCAAAGGAAGTCATTTTACAAATACACTAACGGCGTGCTCTACAAAATGAACTTTACTCTCAGAGAAATATATTGTATTGTTGCTGAAGTCTTTTTGAATACAACTGATGTTGTCCTTCTGACAAAGTGACAAAAGAAAAAGCAAAAAGAGCTGCTATCAAACATTATGGCTTTAATCAAAGATCACAAACACTAGAAAGGATACAAGTGATAATTTTCCCCTTATATACTCTTCTACACATCTATAAAACCAGGAGTGCAAATAAGTTAGACTATTTCTTAAAGACATTAGGACTTGGATGACATGCATTTTTCTCCTTATAAATTCAGAATCTTGAAGCTATCATATTTAGCCATAAAGATTTAGGAAACATGACATTCAACCAAATACTTTCTCCAGATGGATGTACCTTGAACTCCAATACCGCTGGGAAGGAACATCGGGTCCTTTTTGTTCAGAAAAATTCACACAGTAAACAAACCTCTAGGACTGCCTTCTATTATCTTCTCACTATTACTTAAATTAGAAACATACTTTCTCAGAGTGATGGTGAAAAACGACCTCGCATTTATTACTTCCAGGCTGGACAATTGTAATTCCTCGTTCTCTGGAGATTTCTCCCATTTTGGCTAGTCTTTGTTGGCTCCCTCTGTTAAATCGAGAATTAAATATAAAATTCCTCTCCTCGAGTATAAAGTCCTAAATAACCATGCCTCCATTGTTTCTTAAAGACCTCATAGCACCTTATATTCCCAAAAGAGCACTTCCCTCTCAGAGTGCAGCCTTATTTCTGATTCTCAGAGTTTCCAAACGTATGATAAGAGGCAGAGCCTTCCGCTATCAGGCTCTTGTCCCGTGGAACCAGCTCCTAATTTGGTTTAGGAAACAGAATCTTACCACTTTTAAGATTAGGTGTCAAACACTTTATTTCTGTTTAAGTTTCATTGATAAGTTTTGCTGCATTAGGCCCAGTCGCAGGGAAGCCTCACATGATGCACTTAGCAACTCTCCTATAATGTCTTCTTCCCTTGGATTTTATGGTGCTACTGCATATCATTAACCTTTTCTCCTCTCTCTGCATGTACCCTTTCTGCACATATCATTGCCTCTGAAGCTGCATGTTCCTGATCTGTTGTTACTTGCTGTACTAGTGAGTGTTTGTTGCGTGCCATCGCTCTGTGCTCATCTTTTCACTTTCTCCTCACCACAACCGGTTGCAGCAGATGCTCCCTGAGGCCGCTTCTTGCCGTAGGCCTCTTTCCAGTAAAAAGAATCGTTGTAATTTCTCTATATAAAACCATAAGGTCATGACGTTAGTTGCTACGCAAGGTGTCCTGAGAGGGCAGGTTGTAATCTGGTACTGTATAAGTTTTATCCAGCAGTAACAAGCAATAAAGCTCTTACTAACTGAAAAAAACCAAAACAAAAAAAACAAAAAACTACAGTCTCTGATTGCATTTTCTACACATATATCTGTCTGTATATTACCTTATGTCACAAGTCTGTGAGTATTTTTTTTTAAAAAGCAACTAATTGATAAAGAAATGATTCTGCTGTATGCAGATATGAGTTTTTGTCGCGTTTACTTACAGTCAGTGGAAAAGTAAACAAAGTTTGCATAACTCAGACAGTAATCAGGCAGGGCCGATGACACCTACTGTAGATAGAGAGAGATTAATGGGAACAAAGCTCCTCTCATAACGTGCCACCTTTGAATGACTAAGCACTCAGGCTGGTTTACATCTTAGCATAAGGTGTAACAGAGGATTACAGCGTCAGAGGAGAGGAGATTACTCAGGTGTGTGGCTGCTGTGAGAGCCTGTGAAAAGACAGCTCAATGTTACGCCAGCAAAACCAAGACAGTCGCAACTGTAAAATGTCAACAAAGCCAAAAAGTGGTCAATAGACAATGCCTCAAATTGTATCTAGCCATGCTTTATTCACCCATTCATGTAGATCCCTTCAGAATCTCTCCTGTTTCTTGATAATGGAGCCCAAACCAGAGTTATGCATTTCATTTTTAAATCTCCAACTCGTGTCTACTTTTAGGAACTGGCTGTACTTTAAGGAATGGTAAATGGACTCCTTATTATATAGTGATTTTCTACTCTGCTTGAGCACTCAGAGCACTCTTATAGCTATAATATCTTGCCCAATTATACTTTGGCATGCAGACTGGAGCAGCCAGGGATTCAACCAACAACCCTCTGATTAAAAGGAAGGTAACAATTCACAAACTAGCGCTTCAGTGACACAGAAAATTTATATTTGTGGTACGTTTCTCAAACTAATAGGTTTCTAATTTTATTCTGCAGTTAGATGAGGAACAATGAATCTACTGGCTGTCTTACAAATAATTCTGGAATGCTTTACAGTTTCCTGGTGCATCTCCTCTTCCAGTATGCCTCATTAAATGGTGTCATTCCAAATCATAGTATCACTCTATTTGCCTTCACCTCTATTATATGTCCGCACGAGGTGCCTATTGTTATGAAACTCTGCTCACTGTCTTTGAACTTTTGTTTGTTCTATTCTTTTGAATGCTTATCCAACTTGTGATTGCGGTCTGTGTGTGGGGGGTTGGGGGCGATATTTGATGTCAAAGCAAGGGGATATCCTTTATATGGTTACGTGAGCACTGCAGCATCCACCCACCCTCTGTTCAAAAATTACATGTATGAGGCAAAGTCAAGAAGAGAGCTGACCTAAGGGTTAAGATACAAGCTAAATCAGCTTGTTTCACACAATGTATGAACTCGGGGTCCACACCAAAGCCCAGTATCATCATTATCATCATCATCATATTACTACTAGAATAATCGTACGGTATGTACAATTGGTTCAATCTTGATGAAACCTAGTCTATAAACTACCTAGGCTACCATGATTTGTAACATCTATATGGCGACTGATTCAAATATTTACTTCAAATTTAAAGTACCGGTTCTTTTTCTGTGCATTTCCAAATAGAAACTGCATGGTCAAGGCCAGTTTTTGCACATTCATATGATTTTAGATTTAGATTTATTTACCGGTCCTTTGAGAAATTCCATTTGTGCTTTGTGGCGACTGTTAGACAAATACACACCTTACATGTACGTTTTAATGCTCACTACAGGGTCTAAGTTTTAAGAGATGGCAAGTTTTTATTTCTTATCTGGCGCACGTGTACTGGTCTGAACCATTAACCGAGGGTGAAAGATGGTCACAGCACATGGTTGTTTGCTACGTCCAAAGAACCATTATCAAAATAAAAGGCCACAAGTAGTCGCTGTGAATGGCAGGTGGGACCGTTCATTCCTTTGATGTAAAGTACTGCCTTGCCTTTTCATTGTTTTCCATTTAAATTTTTATGTTTCCATAAAAGCCCCTATGATTAATATTAATGTGAGAGTTAAAGTGCCTGACCTATAAAAACATGTTGAAAGTCGTGCCCTTTCCTCTTTTACTGGCCGTGTAAATGTGTACTTCTAAAATCATATTTAGCAGCAATTTAGTAGTCGTTAAGGTAATTAGGTATATGATTTACAGGTAGATCAACATTTACAAATAATAGAACAGCAACTAAATTAAATATGTCTCTAAATTTTCTCTGAAATTGTTAACTGTACCAAGTCTGATGCAAGCCTGGTTAAAAAAGAAAAAAAAAACTGCCTGCAGAGCGAGCTTTTGCTAGTGAGCTAAATAAGGGTTATTCTGAACTGTTGATCACCTAAAGAAACTCTCTGCAGTCTCAGGTTTAAAATATGAAACTGAACAGGTACCCTTTTAAGGAGTCATCTGAACTTTAAATGTCAGTTGAATTACCAGTTTACCTTGATCCTATTGGCCTTTGTGGCCCCGTTGTCATTGTTCACATATGCTCTGATGAGTCAAGCGCTAAATCCCTTGCTCAAATTTATACGATACCACCACACACAACATATACACCATCTTATTGTACCAGTTTCCAGCATAATTTTATGGTGAATTCCAGTAACGATAATTGTGAATCTGTCCAATACTAGATTTGATGTTTTGGAACTCTTAAAAACAAAACAAAACAAAAAACAAACAAAAAAATTATTTACCCAAGAGGAGGTACCATGTTGGGGGTCCCTATTACAATTGCATGTATTTACTGTACACTGAAGCCAAATCACAGTGTTGCCACTGAAGACAGTGGGGTTCAGCGTTTTCCCACCTGTTTTACCCAATTCAACAAAAAAAAAGTCTCTTCTTCCTCATTAAATGCGATTTCTGTCTGCTATAATTCCTCAGGCTGTAGAAAACAATCAGGGGATTAATGGTTCAACCACGCCAGCTTTCTAAGCCTCTCTTCAGGGACAGACAGGGTGTATTTTCCCTATAGCAATAGTAAGATTAGGATACTATTGACAACCTTGCAGTCCTCTTTCATCCACACTGACACTGTATGAGTGCTCCTTGTCATTCGGTCTTATTTATCTTGTTTAACATCTTTATATCTTGCTGTTTGTGCTGAGTCTTCCGTTTTACCACTTAGCTTCTGAGAATCCTTTCCCACAAATCTCAGAGTGCTGTGTTTAATCATCAAGGTGACAGATAACACCCCACCCCCCACTCCCCTTCTGTTTACTTTACACACATTAAGCCATTCCAGTGTCATTTTCAGATTAGTGCTCAGCATGTTCCCATTCCCCTACTGAATTTATTCAGTTGAGTGCAGGCTTCTGCTTAAAGAAAGAGAGCCCCTCACACCCCACCCACCCACCCAACTCTCCTTGATCTGCCTCTTTAACTATGGAAACACTGATATCCTGTAGGCTGTAATTTGCACTGGATTCGATCCAGGTGACTTAAAAGTCATCTCAGGAGCAATTTATCCATCACCAACGTGGCTCTCATAGATGGTTTTATGCACACCATTTTTACTAAACGTCACGTTAGTGTCACCACGACTCACTGAGAGGTTTGTGGACGTTCACGTCTACATTCTCCCCATCTGACTTGGATCCTTCTGCGCTCTGTTCAGGTCGTTCCCGCTTCTCCTTGTGGCTAGACTTGCGTCTGTGGCGTCTCCTCCTGTGGTAGCTCTTGGGAACGTGGACACCGATGTACACAGTGTGGTGACCTGTCACAACATAACGCAAAGAGAATGCAGATCAGATTACAAACACGGTTAAAAAGGAAAAATAACTTTAATCCCGAAAGCTGGGTAATCTGCAGCGTCCACCAGCAGGAGAAAAACAGCAGCTATGGTGTGATAACGAGGTTCCTGGAGGGACCTCCCTGAGGGATTAATAAAGTTCTATCTATCCATCGATCTATCTGATGTAGTGTGAAATGTAAAAAGTTTTCTATTTCCTCTAACAGTATGCCATCAAATTGCAAAATTAAAGAAACGCCAGCGACTTCCTACACAGAGACTGGTACAGGAAATGATGATTTAATGTCTCCAGGAAGTAATTAGAAAGAATAGTGGGTGTGAGAAGACTGGGATTAACTGACCCAGTTAGTGATGCAGCTCTCTTCAATCATGCATTTCACAAACATGTCTTTTAGGGTTAAATAATATCTTTCATACTTGATGGTTAGCCTCGTTTCCTTGTAGAAAACAAAAGACAAGGCAAACAGAAAACCACGCTCTTCTTTCAGACTCCCGTGCAGGCGAGCAAAGGCTCTTGCAGCTACTGCTTACACACAAACAGCTCGACATAATCCCAGAGCATTTTTTATGCTTTGTGTTCATTTAAAAGCAGTGGTTTTGTGAAGTATGTGGATGCCTCAGTAAATTCATGTGGGTGGCTCCAGATGCATTCTTTCATGGCTTTAGCTGACAGCCAGAACTGGACAGGATTAGAAAACTTGAAGAGACATCTTCCTGTACAGAAACGTTAGCCGAAGTGGACAGCATTTATCCTATATGTCTAATTCTGCACTGATACTCTGGAGGGCAAAGGAATTGACTGGTTTCAGATTTGCTTGCACAGGGCTGCATACAGTATGTGTGGAAAAGACGGGAATACGTCAAGCTTATCACGTTAAAGCTAAAGATAATGGACCGCAATGTATCTTTACCTTCCACTTCCTCTTCATCACAGATGTGTTTGACAAATGAGGCTCCTCTGTCCAAGACTGCTTCATCCTCCATTCTAAATGGAACAAGAAAGAAAAAAAATGTTACATTAAGATCATGACATGGGTTAGGATGACTTATGACAGGTTCAAACCATCTCAGCTGTGGCTCACTAATTTTGTCTCCAAAGTACAAAAAAGGAAAAAAAAATCTTTTGATTGATTGAAACTTAAGCTAATGCCATGTTTTTATTGTAATGTCACTTTTATGTCCATTTGAGTGAAATTCAACTTACTGTGAAACAAAATCCTGAAAAGGATTCTTATTCAGCTGTGAAATGTTGTTGGATATTAAAGTAACACTGTATTTGGATATTAATATGGATATTTGTGACGTTAGCCATGGCACTCAGGCTTGTAAGTGATGTTTTATATAGAGGCACAGTACTGTGCAAAAAGTCTCAAGCCACCCCTCGTTTTTGCTTCCATGGAGCCAGACTTTGTTGCTCTTGAGCAATCATTCCCCAGGATTTCTGAACGTCTTTCAAAGTTTTTCTTTGGACTTTGGATGCTTTTTCACTCATTTTCAGTCCAGTATTTGACCATTTTCATAGCAACGTTTTGGGTTTTTTGGGTTTTTTGATAAGCCACTTAACACTGACCTATGAATCGTTCAAGCATAAAAAAGCACCTAACTGAAAAAAGATGAAACAGTATTGTGTACACACATAACAGACAACTTAGCAAAGAATCTATTTTAAAATGTATCTTTAGGGCATTTTGTTGCTAAAAGTCTGTTGCACAAACACATAATTTGTCCCCATATCCCCAAAGATAAGGCAGTTACAGGCAGAGTGTTTTTGCACCAACAAGGCAATTCCCAAAGAGCTATCAGCCAAAGTCTTTGCATATCTCAGCATAGTCTGCTGGGCATCCTTGAAGAATTTGAGGAAACAGGACAAATGCGGGGCGAAAGAAAAAGTGGCACACCCAATCTTTTTTCCGTAGCAGATGAACAGTATCTGAAAGCCATGTCCTTAAGAAACAGGAAAAGTCTCAGTAGAAGGGTGGCTGCCCAGAGGCCATTCTTAAGAAAGGGAAAGAGGGAGAAAAGGCTGAGGTATGCCAAATCACATGAGAAATAGAATGAAAAATCTGTGGCATCAGGTGTTATGGAATGATGAATCTAAATTTGAAATTTTTGTTTCAAATCATCGTAAATATGTACATCAGAGGTCAGGTGAGAGGTACAGCAGTGAGTGTCTACAGCCATCTGTAAAACACAGTGGGGGATCTTGTCAAAAGTGACGGAATGATGAATGCAGAAAAGTACCATATTTTCTTCCCAAATTTTGATCCACCATGCAAAACATCTGATTGGCACTTGCTTTATATTTCAACTTTTACTGCCCATTGGCTCAGTCCAAAACTACACAGGAAGACCTTGTTAATTAACACTATCAGTAACACACTACAATATAGTGGATCAAGGTCTTGCAGTGCCCGCAGGTTCCCCCTGCTCAACAAGGCACATGTACTTCCACCCCCCCACCAGCATCAACTCAACTTGCCGTGTTTGGAGGAAGAGAAATGCCAAGTATGTCCCAAAGAACACCGTCAACACAGTCAAGCATGGAGGTGGAAGCATTATGCTTTGGGCTATTGTTCTGCAAAGGGTACAGGACCACTTCATCACTTTGAGGAGCCAATGGATGGGGCCATGTGCCATAAAATCTTGGACGAGAACCTTCTTCCCTTAGCTAGAACACTGAAGATGGGTCATGGAGTGGCCTAGCCAGTCTCCAAACCTGGTGACCAACTACAAGAAACGTCTTACACTGTGCTTGCCAAAAAGCATTTCTCCACCAGGTAGACAGTCATGTTTTGCTCAGGGATAAAATACTTTTCTCCCTTGTGACATGCAAATCAATTCATAACTTATCTAATGTGGCTTTGTTTTTGTTTTGTTTTGTTTTGTTTTGTTTTGTTTTTAATTGATATTCCATCTCTCTCCATTAAAATCAAACTACCATAAAAGTCAGAGACTGTTCATCAAATAATTATTTTCAACACTGAATACAAAAACAAATACACCGGGTTCTTACTATAAAAAGGTGAAAATAAACAGGCTACCATTATATTTCACTGTGCTGAGCTATAAACTTTACTTACCTGTGCCTGTGTGTCAATTTAGTGCGTCAAACTGCAGTAAAACTAAATATGTGTGTCACTATCAAATTAGTGTTTTTCCGCTCTGGCAGCTACTTTGGCAGTAGTTTTTTCCCAATAAACAAAAATAAATATTTGCTTCAGGACGCATACAAAGAATGTGAAATAAACACATGAGCAGTTTAAATTTGCTACTGAACAATGTGAGGCCGACGATGAGACAGCACAGAAGGGATGGGAGCAGTGTGCAAAACCACTAAATAAACAAAGTCAGGAAGGATACAACGTGTTCCTTTGATTGCACTCCGAGCTCATCTGGATCTCCCCAGTGGATATGATCGCTGGCCCTAAGAACACTAGGAGCACAACGCTGATGATAACAGATGCAATGCGGAGCAGCCAGCTCCCAGATCAAACGGGTGTCGAGGAGTGGTTGGGTTTAGCGCCTAGTTTATATGTAATCCTTAACCTCTATACCCTCTTTTTTTTTCTTAAATATGAAAAAAAAAAAAGAAATAAAAGTGACCGAGGTTGAGTTTCCACACTGCACTGTGCACATAGAGTCAACACTATCATTTAGCTCCAGATTGCTTTGAGTGTTCTGTTCTGCTTGTACTCATCTTCTTCCACCCCAGGACAGAGTGTACAGAAAACAGCACCAGCTTCAGAAGAGGTGGTTCTACCACGCTGTATTCTTTGTACCTTGTACCTAAGCAGACATATTAATAACGATCAGAAGAGACACGCTATAAAAACACGAGAAACCTTTTAATTCATTCTTGCACAATGGCTGTACAGACAGGAGCTACGATTCAGGATCTTTCTAAGAAGCCAGCTTGGGCATTTACTTCTGCAGCAGGTACAAAAGTGCTGGTGATGCAGCGGTATGCATGAAGGCAGCTCATGTAGCACAGAGAGAGGGCCATCAGGGAAACAGGTGAGCACACAGAAGAGCAAAGAAAGCTCATGTTTCAGGTTTTACTGCTGGCTAAGGCAAGTTCACAGAGCTGCGTTAATCACTGCACGCTGCGGCCTCAGACGGGGCTCAACTAACCATGAGAAACAGGCCACAGGTGGTTCACAGACATCCTGGATGCAGGAGGGGAGCGCATCATTCCTGCTTTGAATTGGGTGCCAAATGGAAAAAATAAAAAATAAAAAAATACGGCAAGGGCTTCAAAGAGAGTAGAAACTTTAAATCTGCCTTTTGGTATTACTCAGAAAAGTCAAAATGACTCACTGAGTTTAAAAATCAGGCCAACATAGTCAATCAGATCCTACGTCTCCTCATTCAAGTCATTTTAAATACAGGAAATCTACTTGATCTTGTTTTTTTTTCATATCCTTCTATGGCTCTCTCTGCTTGATTAATCAATAATAATCTGGGTGAAAATCTGAGCAACCAGCTGCATCCATTTCTCATTGCTGAACTTTCCACTCCGTTTCAGTTCCCGGTGACCTCAGGCGTCTGAATAAACCTGTCAGTGCGTGAGGAGCCGGGATCAGCTGTTTGGGATCAGGGATCATCCCCATCTCTTTACAGAATGACGCACCCAGTCCCACCAGCCAGGTTGGCCATGAGGGTAGATGCCCTCAGCGCCATCAGGGCAAAACAACCCAAAAACAAACAAACAAACAAACAAAAAGTTGTACAGCAGTGAGTTTCAAGCCTTAAAGTGATACTCGGGCTAAAGCTGATCTTCTGGGCAGTAATACCCACATGAAGGTTTAACAGGTAAGCATAAAACAGTGGATTTGGCTGATCGCAGTTAACTTCTGTACCCTTCATTCATTACTTGAAGGACAGAGGAAGACATATAGGTGATCAGCATTAGGTATATAACTTGATTATTGCCCATTTGGACTTCAAGCAGTTTTCATGTGACTTTGAAGCCATCAGACTGAAAGCAGGCCATAATATGAAATATATACCTATACATATTTAATCAAAGTGTTGCAATAATAAACCCATTATATTGGTATTGTTATCACAACATACTTTTCAGCCTAATATTACTCAGATATAGCCACTGCCAATACCAATTACCTACTGCTTACCCAATTAACACTCAAGTGGGGCTGTTGTGACTTCCACTACCACACCATTGCTGAACCTGAATGTGAAGTGAAATGGGTAAACAAATAAATGGCCATATCACCAGTACAATCAAAGAGGTTATTTGACTTGTGTAATAACCAAACAGTAGTTAGCTCGGTGCCCTTCAGCTCTGCCTTAACTTTTGGAATTTCCTGCAATGGCACATTGGTCAAAGCATCAATGGGAAGAACACAAAAGAGCATTTTAAGTTCCGGCGGGCGATCACACAGGTGCAGGTGAAACAGAACAAAAAGAATAGAGAAAACGTTTCCCAGACGTCAGTCTCCGGGAAAGACACAAGAACGAGGAATCGGCTGTCACTTTTATAGTTTCTGCTGACAAGGCACGGCACTGCACAATAGGTCATTTCAGGTTTCGTTCGTTGTCACTTGGAGAGGGCGTCACACTCGCTCTGAGGAACTGTGCCTCGCCTATTCCGAGGCAATTACATTTTCAACCCAAAAAACATCCATCTAAAATAGCTTGTAACCGTGAATGAGATGCTTGTAAGGAAAGTGCAGACTCAGTGCATTTTCCCTGTTTGACAGTGCTGTGAAGTTTGATGTGTTCCTGCATATGAGGGCACAACTGGGCCCACGCTGAATGTGGATTTTCTTTCTTTCTTTCTTTTTTGCACTATCCCAGTCCACCACGGGGATAGTGCAGTCTACGCGCACTACGCATTACGCACGGGTTTATTCACAAAGATGCACTGCAGAAGACATCTTCAACACTTGCCCTGCGCTCTCCTCCCCTATAATTAATAGTGACAGCTTCTTGGAAAATAGATTAGCCCGTTCATAGCCACAGCAGTGCGGCGGTGTGTGCGTGTCTTATCTATCCAAGGTTGTCGCTGGAATGAATGAACGCGTTTCAGAAAGATCAGTACTCTTATAAATAGCCTGCACGTGGCGTTACTATGGCATGGCACCAGCGATCCACTAAACTCAGAAGCCACGTAAATTCCAGCTTTACGCACACTGGCACAATGCTTTGAACGTGTCCACTTTGTTTGCTGGTGAGCGACATTCCTGACGCCTCGTTCACCGACTCAACACTTGCCAGGAAATAGCAAAAATAAATAAATAAATTTAAAAAACAGAAACCCGAGGACCGAAAGCTCCGGGGTAAAACTTCAAACGCGCCCAGCTTTTAGTTTCACAAGTTAACACTTGACGATCAGACACTTACTTGCTCTTGTCGGAACTCATGGTGACGAGTTTCCCCTTCGCGGCTGATCGGCGTGGCGTCCACCTGTCCTCCTCGTCAGTTTCGAGTCGTGTTAGAAGTCGTGGGTGTTTGAGAACGGTTGCCTAATCGAGCTGCTGCGCTCCCAAAGTGCCTAAAACTAAACTATGTGAGCCGCGGCTATCTCGCTGGGATGATCTCTTCGACCCTACAAATCAAATCTAACGCGTAACACACAATCCACATATCTAAATGGAAACGCACACGCAAGGCCAAGGAAACATCTTGTCCAAAGCGCCTGTTTGGAAGTGCCAAGGGAGTCTTTGTGTGGAGCGTGTCTTTCCCCATATTTAAAGTACCATCCCTCCTGCGTGACGCCACGGATGGGGGGGGGGGGGGGGCGGGGCACC
>VVHJ01052742.1:21697-32831 GCA_015107715.1 Tylochromis polylepis
GGGGGGGGGATTAGAAGCACATAAACTTAAAAGGGACGTTATGGGGAAAATTTAATGAATCAATCACATCAGTGGTATATGGCCTTTGATATTCTAGGGCAATTATGAGCCATGCTAGGCACTTAGGATTCTTTTGTGACTGATGTTACGATATTACAGATGTGGACATTAGCAAACCAAGCTCAAATCAAATAAAGATCCCTCTATGTTAAAATAAACCAATAATAGCCAGTTATTTATCACACCACCCTATGATACAGCATCTCTGCTTAAACACTACTCTCTTATGTGATGGATCTGGAACCTAATAGCATGTTACCTTAAATTCAAGTGGGACGAAAACAAAACATCTGTGCAGTCAGGTAGAAAATTAATAAACATATAACTATCTTATCCTAAAGTAAGCCATGATAGAATATAAGGGATTTTTTTTTTCTCCATACAGCTAATGTTAATCTGTGGTTTGCTCAATTAACTTAATCCCTGATAGCATTAGTCCTGGTGCCTTTAACCTAACAACACCCTTCCTTCTTCCTGGCCTTATTAAAAACATTTCCCCAAATGGAAATATAGTACATACTGCATACATATAGCCAGGGTGGGGGTGGGTGGGTATCTGTGCAAAAACTAGAAGAACAATAAAATAAGAATTACATGGCTGTTTATCTATCCTTGGTTGTCAGTTTTTCAATCAGCTCCTGTAGTGGGACCAGCTCTTTCCTGTCAATGAGGTTGAACTCCTGTGAAAGACAAAACAAAGGCAGCAAACATTACCCCATGACTCACTGCATGTTACAGCCGTTGTTACCAACATGCCATAATAATCAGATGTCAGGGATTCTTTACCTGAACAAAAAAGATGAAGTGTTTGAACGATGTGTTGAGGTGGGCCTCCTCTTGCAGCTGCATGACGGAGTCAAAGTGCTGGTGGTAGATGTGGGCGTAGACCCTGAACAGACGCTTCAGAATGGTCTTCGCCACGGACATAAAATTACGCTTAAAGGGCACGCCTTGGGAACAAAAGAAAGAAGGAAACCGGTTAGAAAAAATACCAGAGAGCTCGACATGCAGCTACATTACACTCTGCCTGTGAAAATGCTGCAGTCTACACAGGCAGGCTACAGCATGATCTCTGGGAAGCACAAACAGTCATGAAAGCAACACAGCAACACCTCACGTTCACTGTGCCGAGTATTCATCTGCAGGAAAGAAAGTTTGCTAGTTTCAACACTGAACACTAAACTAAACTGCTGCGGAGCACAGAAGCTTCTACAGAGAGCCACCTACCGTACAAGGGTGAAGACACCAGGACGAGTAAATTAAAGCTTCAGATGCTGAACAACTGAATGCATGCTTACTGAGCCTTGAATTGATTTTAACATGTGTGCAATGGGTACTTCATCATAACACACACCTCCCAGGAATCTTGAAGATGTTGGCAGGCTTTGAGGTTATTTCTGGCCAAGTGAACAACAGATCATGGGCAATGGAGTGAATTATGTACCTCCAGGGTAGCACATTCACCACTTCTACTGACATATACTGGGTCTATCAGACTTCGGTTTATGCTGGCTGCCATTCAATAGCAATAAAACTCCACCTTAGACTGCACACACCACAACTAGTTATGAGGCTGATAACTGTGTAGGTATGCAAATGCTACCACTTAACAATCCTGTACACTGTCATCCACAAAGATCTCTAAATGTGTTAGGTTATTATATGAAATTGAAAAGCTGGACAACATTTCAAAACAAATGCACCACTACATTTAAATTAGGAAAACTTGAAAAAGTTCACAGTTCTGCTAAGTTCATCATGAAGAATTTCCATTTCTATTACATGCATGCATTCATTTTCCATGGGAGCTGGATTTCTCAGGTAATAAAAAGGGTTGTGTAAGCATTCTGGATCTCCACACACCTAATCGTTTGAGGTGCATTAAAAGATAACTTTTCTTTGGAGGTGAAGGCTGGTAGAAACTACAGAGTGAATCATACCGATCTTTGAAGGGAAAAGCGTCTCATCATCAAGCTGGTCTTGCACCCAGGTCATGAGGTAATCAATATACTTGGGAGCGGAGCATTTGATGGGCTTCTTGATGTTGGTTCCATCAGCCCAGTGGTATTCATACCTGCAGGAAATAATGATGACAAACACACTTTGAGCAGATTTATAGCAAGAGGAATTTTTGGCTCACTCAAAAGAGAAGGAAGAAAATCCCGAGTGTTATAAGAAAAGCTTAACTGAGCATAATGAATATTCATGTTTATCAAATTCTCAGAAATAGGAGAAAAATGATTTATGTGAAGGTTTTGTGCTTTTGTATAACATCTAATGCACATACAATTGTGCGTGTTGTTTGTTAATAGGTGGATCTTTAAATGTAAACTTCTGTATATTAAACGAAAGGTCTACTATTGTACAATTGCTTTACTAGTCTGGCCCAGCTGAGCTCAAACTGGGCTGTGTGTGGCTCAGAAACTACAAGGACTAAATGTGAGTAGTCACTAGCCAGAGGCCCATTCTGAGCAAGAGAAAAAAAAAATCCTTTTATGGTTTCCATCTGGGCTTATTCAACACTGATGTCATAAATTGTAAAGCAAAGTGGTATTTCTCAATAAGCAGATAATATATAAGTGGTCGTGATGATGACTAAGAGCTGATGCTAGTCACCAAACATTTTCTAACAGGCGTTTTTTCCTTTGTAGAAGTAAATCTAAATTTTTATCAGCACATAAAACACATCTGCTGCAAATCCACACAAGCGTGACAGCAGGAGGCCAAAACAAAAAGATCTACGTCACAGGGTGTTTACGATTATGAAGACAAGTGCATTTTCCAAACCCTGACCCTGCTCAGTCTCGTCAAACAACAAAGACTGAAGAATAGCCCATGGGCTAGTTTTATGAGTTTTAATCACTTACTTAGGACCAGCAGACATGACTGGACAGCTTTCCTCAGTGCAAAAGTCTGTGATGGTGCCATACAGCATGTTGATCTGGTTGAAGAAATCCACAGCTGGAAAAATGTGGGGGAAAAAAAAAATTTTTTAAATGGTGTTTATGCAGCTTGTTTTCATTCCTGGTGCATCACACACTCCTGTGTTAGTGATTTGCAGAAGGCCTCCTTTCACCTCTGCTCTGTAGTTATGGTAATAGTGAACCAACCACTCACATGTGCACACTTGCTAAACACACTTGTTACCCTTAAATATAATTTTCAGTGTCTAAATTTAACCAGCATGTGAAAGTGGGAGGCAAAAGACTGAAAACAAAGCAAAACACAAAACTCCCACTTTGACTCAAACCATGGTCAAACAGTGTGGGGACTACCTTGGTGTTAAGGCACGGACACCAAAGGACACTTTCACACCTCTTTCAGTAATACAGGGCTGTTTGCACTACTCCCTTTCATTACTTTTAACTTTTGGCACTACATTTTTCTGTTCCCACAGTGGTTCCAGCTTTTTGGTAATGGCACTATTATTTTATTTTATTTTTTTTGGTGGAAAGATTTGTGGGACTAGTTATAAATTGGGCACCAATACTGTGTCAGTGAGAAGGGTTACATGAGGGCATTTCTACAAGGACAATATTAGCTAACAGAAAGGCAGTTTCTGGCCCTCGGGATGAAAAAGTATTGCTATATGACACCAACTGTAGTGTTCGCCAGCACCAATTGCTGGGATCAGATTACCCCACAGCACTGTGCCTGTCCCCATTTCACCCAGGCCAAACTGTAGACCAGTACACAGTCCAGTTATCTGGCACAAACTGTGCTACCACTCATTCCCAGGGGCATACAGCCAACTTTGGCTTTCCATCAGTTGGGGAGATCCATTTTAAGCACTGGCAGCATTTGAGTTGAGAGTGTAACTTAAAAAAATCTCATTGAAAAAAAACCCCAACAACATACTGACCAGTTGTCATGGCATGTGGTTTGTCAGGTTCACTTTGAGATCCCTTTAAAACAAAAATCTGTCCAATCATAGTTGATAGAATAATTTTTGTAATATGCTGCTGTACAAAGACAAAAGCCCAAATTCCTGTTTGTGCCACCAAACATACTGATGTGATTACAGCCTAGAAATGGATATTCCAGTGAGAGAAAGCATAATTATCTTAATGATATAAAATAGACTGAAAATTCAAAAGCCAAAATCCAAAGAGTCTGGGGAATACCTGATGCTAAGCTCTAACTGATGAACCTTACAAACCTTTTTTCTCTTTTCATTCACATCGAACCCCCTAATAAGAATCCTAAAATGTAACAGTGAGTCATACAACGCTATCTCTTCCTGTGGTCCTTTATTTTCCTGTAATCCTGTTTCAGCCTCTTTATTTTCACTCTGCGTTGCTTCATTGTGTCATGCATACCCAACAGCAATTTGAGGGGGAAATCCTAGCAAAGATTTCAATGTAATGCTCGGGCGAGGCAAAACTGCATTGTATTTCTTCGTCCCACTCAAAGACTCAATAAAGACGCGACTTCAGTGTCAAATCATTTCTCCATGCATGGTTCCACCTTTAGGGATAATGTTAAGAGTTGCTGTTGCCAACATTTGATCAACATTAGTGCTTTTCTGTCCACAGTGTTACTTGCTGTTCCTCTTATGCTTGAAAAGGTCTCAAAAGGATCATAAAAATGTATTTCTAAGTGAGGACACTGGAGAAGAGAGTGTACCATCTCCAACAGTTACTATGAAATAGTTCCTAAAGGGAACAGATGGGTATCCAGCTAGGCAATAGGTTAAGATGCCTGTCAGATTACTTCCCCAAGTTGAATTGTACGTGGAGACCTTTGCTGTATGCCAATAACTTCTCCTTCTACTGTCACCATCCATCCATACATCCATCCGGGGTTGAACTCTATAGCAGCTGTCACAGGACTGTGTTGCTATCCAGTACAGGCAAAACAATCTTAAAAACATGAAGTGGACTGCTTCTCGTGAACACAGATCATGTGAAAAGTCATTTGTACTTGGTGGTGGGAGAAGTTATTGCTCACAGCACTTTTATTCTGACTTCCCTTCATTGTGCAAGCTGTAACAGCTTGTGCAATACTAGCCAACCTTGCTTCTAACCCTCTGTGAATCTGGAAAGCACAAATATTAGGAGTGCAGCAGCAGTGATTCTGAGACGCAGTTAACAAAGCTAGAAATTGGGCACGCCTAAAAATGTATTGTTAGCAAAGCGTCTGACAGACAATCACGTGTTAACAGGCTGGGCTAGTGATCGTCTCCAACCCTGAAGGCTTTTTGACGCATGAGGAATTAAACATCTACTGACAATTTGTCTCCTTTTAGAGGAAAGTAAACAAGGCGCTCACAGCGCAGACAATAAAGTCTATTTAACATTCACGGTGGCTGCTCTGCCATGAATGCACATGGTCTTTGGAAGCAATGCCAAGATCTTACAGCCTGATAGTTCGCTCGCAACTAACTCATGATTTGGACTAATTAAGTGTCAGGAACAAGACTTGGAGATATTAATTAATTTTTTTTTTTTAATGTGCTTAGCCCCTTTGCCAGGAATCTAAACCTAAAATGAAAGGGTGTATCAAGAGAGAAGAAAAATAAATAAAACTCAGTGCTTACTGTTGACTGCGACCCACTCATTTAAGTCTTCACCCTCGGGCAACATGACTGCCATGCGCAGGTTTCCACTCCCCAAAGTAGCCTCTGCATGTTTCAGCAGCTCATACTGATGAGAACCCTCCGGGATGTTCTTCTTGGGCTTGAATGTTTTGGATGAACGATTTCCACTGTGTGAGTCACACATCAAACAGGAAAACAAAAAGTAGAATAAATGAAAAGACAGAAAGATATGATGAGAAATCACGAGGTCACCGAACACTAAGGTGAAGTGACTTTTCAAACAAAAAGTCATGACTTTCTTAAAAAGATGTCAAAGGGAGCTCAAGCTGGTTTGGGTTTAGCAGAATGTAAGTGGGTGTGCGTGAACAGTGTGGCTCCTTGCTGTATAATGAGGCCATTTGCAGAGGTACTGTATTCAGCTGATCTCACAGGCCCATTAAACAAGAATTTGTGAGTCTTCACAGCATGGTGGGTTGGACACACAAAAGAAATGTTTAATTAGAGCATCCGCTATGGCAAGATCAGAGCCAAAATATCCTGTAGCATTTCTATAGTGTTTCTTTAATTCAAAGTAAGTATGTGCCATTATCAGGGAACTGCTGTTCTTCATCAGCCATTTCCTTTGAGCCTCCCCATGTACATCAAGCACACAAAACGAAAAATGACACCAACAACAATAGTAGATCTAGACCTCATCTTCTTCAATCTAACTACAAACTGTCACAGTAGGTGTGATTGCTGTTTCTCATCTTACCTCAAACAAATATTATTTTAATAGCTGGCTAAATATTGACGACATACTGTGGTGTTACTTTGATCAAACTGCTGCGTTTAGCGGTAGCAGGGCTGTGTTAAATTAGCCGGTGGCATCAAAGTGTTTACACCAGCAAATATCCAAGCCACAATCAAAACCCTCCATCTCTCTTGAGGCAATTAGTCAGTGGACCTGTTCCAAGCAAGTGAAATTTCTCATTTGGTCAACTCTAACCACTAGCCTTTAAGTACTGACGAATATGTGATTAGTGTTGATGACAATTTTTAAAGTGAAAGCTACAGAAAGCAATGCGAATCACATAGAGCAGTCCGAGGTACGTCCAGAAAATAGTCTAAGCCCTTGAAACGCTGCAGCTAGCTAACTTTCTAGCTGTTGCGGCAAAGCTGGCATTTTCCAAACAAGAAGCTAAATGACGAGACAAAATAAGCGTGTATCGAACGGTTGTAACTCACAAAAGAAAGCTCATGTTTCCTCGGGTCGCCGAAAAAATTCCCTTCTTGGCAAACAGCAGATAATAAAAAGCAGAGTAAAGGCAGCCCAAAAGGATTGCCAAAAACTCTAAAGCTTCACACTTCCACGGGTCTTCTCGGGCTTAGTCGTACGTCCCTGTTAAACATCCGAAATAAATACTAATGTAACAAAAATAACTACCCACTAGTTTAAAAAAGGGGAAACAGATGTATTTTATAGACAGACCGATCCACTAGCTGCTGTACGCTGGGAGGCAGCAGCGTACTGACTGCAATACTCACTTCTTCATCTAACCTTGGAGGCAGAGCATACGCAGCTCTACCGTGTGCTGCCATCTAGTGGAACAAATGGGCCAGAACTACTGTTCTTTCCTTTGAATAGGAACATTTTAAACAAACATGTAGGCTACTTTTTATATAGTATATTGAAAAATAAATAATATATAATAATAATAATATATAACATATTATTCATTACGAAACTGGCTTATACTTTAGTTTTTATGTTTTTTTCAAATTATTCATTCACTGATGTAATAGCTTAGGCTACATGCTTTTTTTAATTTTTTTTTTTTTACTGCTATTCAAAAATGCCTATTATAACTGTCTGTGAAGGTTCTCATTCATCCAGGTCATGGTAGTCTAAGGAGCTTGGAAAGAAAAGCGTTAAAGAAAGAGCTTGGAAAGAAAAGCTTCTTCAGTTAACTGAAGAAGCTTCTCGGATGAGAGGTGAAACGTTTTCAAGAAACTTAGAGAAGTCCAGACGCTTTTCTTTCCAAGCTCCTTAGCCTATTATAACTGGTACTGCTAGCTAAAAAAATTACAAAAATTACAGGGTAAATGCTGTTGAATTCGTTAGATAAAAATATAGCCTGAAGATGGAGCTGTTGCCTTGAAATATAAACTGGAAAATTTCATAGCCAATGTCACGAGCTGTGCTACCTTCATTTCCGTTGGAAATATAGGAAAAGCTTTGGCATTTCCCAGATTTTTCGGTATATTTTCCCTCTTACAGCTTCTCCTTACCTTCTCTGAACAAAGGACAAACCCATTTTGTCTTCAATGATAAGACTAAATAGATATATGTAAACATGTTTGGCCAGAGTTTTTCTAGTTATCCTCCTCCTGTAAATAAGCATCTCTAGTTTGACTATTTAGGCTTAAAAAACGGGTCGTGCACTAGGACCCTCCAGCTCCGTGTCAGCTGACGACGCAGCCAGTTATATGCGACGCCAGACCGGAGCCCGAAGCTTTTTACAGCTTGTTGGGAGAAAACGGGTCCAGTCGCCGAGTCAGGCCCATGTCTGAAAACCCAGACAGACGGTCACATTTCAGCAGAAAGTCAACTGCACAGGTCGGCAAAGCCAGAATAGGTAAAAGCTTTTTTTTTTCTATCCGAAATTACTCCGCCTTGTAGCGAGAAAGCATTAGTGAGGCGTTTGATGACAAGTCCTCTGTGTGAGCTTATGTTATTTCTTTATCCGCAGCAGCAAGATGGAGTGTGAGTGGAAACCAGACGAGCAAGGACTTCAGCAAATTTTACAGCTGCTGAAGGAGTCTCAGTCGCCTGATACGTCCACACAGAGATCCGTCCAGCAAGTATCCTTTTGTCTTGAGCCGGTTATGGATGATAATTTACCTGTTATAATCTGTTAGTGGTTTAATAACAAAACAGACTCAACAGGCTAACGACAGCTAATACTAGCCGGGGTGGTTATAGTTACAAGCAGGTACGCTCGTGCCTTTTTTGTCTCACTTGCACGCGCTACAAACGGAACAGGTCGTGCTGACATCATCTGACATTAAAATGCCAGAAATTGTCTTACTTGGTTAATACAACAAGCAACGGTAGCTTCTAATCGCCCCTGCTATACACCTTCACCTTGCGTATTGCTTCGGCAGAATATCATAATAAAACATATTTAAAGCCCCGGTATATCATCTGCAACTTAATCCTCAATTAAAACTAAGATTACCGGAAACATGCTGATGTTACTAATTTAAGTAGACATTTTGAATTAGAAATTCTTTGCATCATATAATGATGTAATGGTGATAGTGTTAATCGTGACTGAAAGCCCCCCCACCCACCAAAACATCTGTCCGTGCCTTGCATGTGTCATGGTCTGCAAAGCACGAAATTGCTGGATTTTACTGGTGCAACAGCACCTGAAATCTCCCATTCTAAAACAGGAGTTTAATCGAGTGGATGGCCAGGTTAAACCTGGAATCAGAAGCCATGATTATTCAAGCTTTTTCGCTGTGACACTTTACTCTATGTCACTTTTCCAAAGGATGCCAGGGATTATCAAACAAACCCGTATTAAGGTGACCTCTTCCGGCTAGTGTAGGTTTAGCACGTAAGTGCTTTATTAGCTTTCCTCTGTAGCTCATGCACTGTATTGTCAGCTGCAGCTGGGCTACAGTGTTGTGTGCATGTGACTGCCTGCTTTTACATTGGAGAGCAATTATCATCTGCCGCTCTGTGCTGCTGGTCCTTATGTTTTTGTCCGGTTGCATGCCGATCCTTAATAATTTTCTTATGTAACTCTTCATATGGACTGTCTTATTAACTCACAGACTAGCTGCTGTTATAGCCCTAAAGATGCCATCTGCCAGTACAGTCATGCCAAATGACACATTTACGACCCCCTTACAAGCATACACCCAGTCCACTCACACACAGTGACATACACTCGCATCATTATGCTGTTACATTACACCACTCTTCTTTATATGGGGAGGAGGGGGAAAAAATCAGTTTTTGGCTTTATTGTTATTATAAAATTACAGAATGCAGTGGTGATGTCCTTTCAGCCTTTTAACATGCTCTTTGAACATTTGTAACCCTTAACCATTTCTCTCAGAGACTCGAGCAGCTGAATCAGTATCCAGACTTTAACAACTATTTGATATTTGTTTTGACAAAGTTAAAATCAGAAGGTAAGCTGTCCACCCTTCTCCTTAGCTCTGTCATTTTGTTGTGTCTGTGGTGTGTTCCTAGATCATCTAATGGCACCCAGGCAGCACGGGTGAATGTCAGAGCTCAGCGACATGCCGGGCCGGGCTGACCTGCTCATTGACAGGTCAGCCCAGCCGTGACTTGGGTGACCTGATGGCATCTTTGCTGCAAATGATGTGCCACGCAGAATATGGGTCACTCTAATTTTAAAGCTAAATCCTGGCACTGCTCAACTTTTGGCTTGACTGTCTGCACAGCAGATGACCCAAATGTTAAGTGGTGTTAAGACCTTTTCGGTTGCATGACGACCTTAGCCCAGATGCAAGTGTTTTAAAAAATAAATAAATAAAATAAAAAAATTAGCAGAATTTATTTTATTTATTACTTACCTATTTTAAGCAAAAATTTTAAGTAAAATAGTTTGTCCACAAGGTTAGTAAAAATGTCTGAAGATAATTTCTTTAATGCTCTGCTTGTGAAATATGAAAGGAAAGCAGTTGCAATAAGATTCGTGAGAGCAATTAACGTCTGAGTCACCAGCCTTCATTTTGATCACAGCTAGAGTCGGGTTTTTCACATTTCCTCCCTTGGCCTTTTCTCTCCCAAGATGAACCGACCCGGTCCTTGAGCGGGCTGATACTGAAGAACAATGTGAAAGCTCACTATCAGAACTTCCCTAATGGCGTGTCTGATTTCATCAAGAGTGAATGCCTCCAAAACATCGGCGACTCATCGCCTCTGATTCGGGCCACTGTTGGTAAGTCTCGTCCTCTCGGTCTTCTGATTGTAATGTCGCCTTTAGCGTCCACGCTTACCTTTATGTTTAAACGTTTTCTATTGTTATGTACGTTGCATTGTTGTACCTGTAAATAACTTCCTTATTTGCTTAAACTGCGTGCTCAGCCTACAGCTCAATATGTTGGGAACATTGTCAGCATTCGCAGACAAAGCAGTGAAATAAATTACAATGAATATTTACACAACAGCTTATAATTGGTTGTGATGGCTGTAAACTGTTTTGGGATAGTCGTTAATTTATTTTCTTATTTTTAGGGATATGGTTATGTTTTTAGTAGGAAATAAATCTGATTTTCTGTGTTGTTTATATTTCTTTATTTATCCAGTGGGCAGAAATCTATGAAAAAATCCTTAGAAATAAACAGCCCTACTCCTGCAGTTCTCCTTTCTCCGTTCTTAACCCCTCCCACCAGATTAGCATGGACTTGCTGTCAAAAGCGTGCTATTGCTGACTTTTGACTTCAGAGACTCAGTTTGCTCTCCCAAGTTTTTTTTTTTTTTTTTTTTTTTTTTTTTACCCCCGCTCCCTT
>VVHJ01052743.1:0-12810 GCA_015107715.1 Tylochromis polylepis
TAAACAGACCGACAGGAGTAAACCCATCCTGGAAACAAACTGAATGGAAAATGCAAAGTTGGAACTCTGTGTGGATCTGTCTCATAGCTGCTAACTAGCCTTTACTCTCACAGACAGACGCTTTCACAGCACTGCATGAATTTAGTCTTTATTTCCGTTTCTCTGAGATTAAATGCAGTGCACAGCACTTGTGTAGCTGTTTTACCGGCTGTTGGATTCATCTACAAACCTTACAGCTGAATTCAGTAACACAATCACTGCTGTGCTGTTGGCTGCACCTCACAGGGACAGCAGAGAGTCACTCACTTCCCACAAGTGCTAACGAGGTATTCTTCTTAAAAAGGTCACCGCCCTCGCATGTATATTGTGCATATTGCAGAAATTTAAGTGCTGAACTGCAGAAATAAATTCTAATACTTTGACATTAATTTAGATTTTCCTACCTCAAACTGTGTGAACTGGGTGACCATACATTTAACTATGATTGGTCCAAATATACAGTGTTTAACAAGTTTATAAGACCACTAACCAATGTAACATTTATGCCACAGCTGCCCAGAGGTTTTCATAGATTTTCTTTTTAAAAATTTTTTTCTTGTTTTTATGAGTAATTGTTGAGTAAATTAAACCCTATCTTAAGGAAATTAGGGGAATTTTTAAAGGGATTTAAAGCATATTTTAAAAGTGATTTTATCCTTTGATGAAAGGCCAGAATGTCTTTGGTGGGAGCCAAATGTTTTTATGTGCAGGAAAAACCCAGATGAATATCACCAAATGTGAACTGAAACTGCTCTAAAGATCATTTCTGGCATCGGTCGTTAAGATGATCACAATGCGTCTTGCACCAGTGCATGTTATGTTTGAGTAAATGATTGACACAAAATGATGTGATTGGATATTTTTATCCAAAGTTGTTCTAATTATTGGTGGATTTTAACTCGGAGAGTTGGTGTAGATATATTTACTATATTTAGTTTCTCTTAAGCAGTCAGGTTACACTGAGGAGCACAATGTAGAGGGAATTTTCACTCAGTCGAGAAGAAAAAGCCCTTCATAAGTTAATTCTCTGACACAGTGTGACGCTGATGTGCTCCTGCTGTTGTTGCTTTCAGTCTTTCATGTACGGCGACTACATCGCCTATGACTTCTGGCTGGGGAAAGTGTACGACCTGACCAATCACATCATCCTCAAGCTGTCCAATGGAGCCAGGTAAAGTGTGCGTGCTTGTGCAGACAGTGTGTACTGTGACCATGTGGCGTCTGTTGGATTGTGTGAATGTACGTCGATCGGTGCCACGTCCAGTGAATGTCTCGTCTCGCTCCCTCCAGGTGCTCCATGAGCGTGGAAGACGGTGCCAAGCTTTATGATGTCTGTCCACACGTCAGTGATTCGGTATGTAGCCACCAGCTCTGATCTGTCACTTCAGGTACATTTGCTTTGTTTGCGTGTTCTCTCGGCTGCTGCTCAGAGGTCAAAGCCCCTGCAGAGGCTGAAATTTTTTTTGTGTGTGAAATTGTTAAAATTAAGTTTGAACATGCTCTGATAATGCTGTCTCCACTTGTGCTGCCCCCATCTTTATATTTTATTTCTTCTGGTTCTCGCTGTTATTTGAAGATTCCAGTCCTCAGCTTCAGGTGTCCAGGAGTCTGTGCTATGAAGCAGGATTTTAGGCTTAGTAGATACCTTCAGATTTAATCCTGGGCTTACTCTGACACAAAGGTGGTTCACTCATGCTGCAGGCCCAACCTGCTCTGTTTGAGATAAAAGAAGCACACATGAAAGCACCACCTACTAATGCTGGCATGTCTAGGAAAGATGATGATGGCGGGAGGGTCTGCACTTTTAGAGGCCCAAAGTTTTAGTCTTTCCCTGACGAGCATGGATCATTTATCCCATTGCTGATATTTATTTTATTTTTTTTTTATTAATTAATTAATTTTATTTTTGTCCCCTCATGGTTTTGTGCAGCTTAAAGAGAAACAAATGAAAAATGTACTTGGTATTGTATGTTTAACTTATTCAACAACAAAAAATAAAAGTTACATTTATTGCAAACTTGATGAAGCTTCATACATGTTACTTGTATCTTTGTTATGTTGTGCTCTCACTTCTTGGTTTTGTG
Source organism: Tylochromis polylepis (assembly GCA_015107715.1). Lineage (NCBI taxonomy): Eukaryota > Metazoa > Chordata > Actinopteri > Cichliformes > Cichlidae > Tylochromis > Tylochromis polylepis. Next base: position 2,124 of record VVHJ01052743.1, read on the forward strand.
ACATTCTTGTTGTTTTTGGGATCCAGGGTCTGTTCTTTGACGAGGCGTATGGCTTTTACCCAGGACAGGTCCTGATTGGTCCCGCCAAAGTTTTCTCCAATGTACAGTGGCTGTCAGGGGTCAAACCTGTGCTCAGCAGGAAGTGCAAGTTCAGGGTGGTGGTAGAAGAGGTACGAAATCTTTTCTTTTAAGCAGCAGCCATATTTTGTGAAGTGGAAAGCAGCCTGTTTAGGGTTCGTTGGTTATTATGAGTTTGTTATGCCTTGAAACTCTTCTTGTTTGAATAATGGTGACTGACTTTAAATTAAAATCTTTGGCTGAACGTTTTGAATTCTGTATAAAATAAGAAAATGCTCAATAATCACACCAGCAGATGCTGGACCCCCTGGGGCCCTTTCTAAAAAATGGGAAGAAACAGTAAAACCATTAAGTGAATTATTTATCTTAATTTAAGCCTTTTGGTAATTAAAATGTTTATTTACTTACAGTGAAAACTAGCGATCACTCGAGAGATGAATGGAGGCAGATGGAACAATATTCTTTCAATTAACACATTCAGTTGTTTTTGCTGAATTGGAGTTTGTGTAAATGTACTTCTTCATGAATGTAAACACTCACTTGGATGTCATCTTGCTTCAGGTGAAGGTGGTGGAGCTGAAAGTGACGTGGATCACCAAGAGCTACTCGCCTAAAGGTTCTGACAGCGTTTATCCACCTGCCTCCACCATCACACAGGAAAACCTCTGCAGGTCAGTGCAGTGATTCATCCACACGTGCCCACTTCTGCTACGTCTGCCTCCATACACAAGCTGCTGTTGTTACCGTTGCTTATTGGGTGTAGTTTGCATCGTGTACAGATATCACTCAGATTTTAAGGGACACGTCCGTCTGCCTGTAGTGTTTGAATTAAAGTCATTCTCCTGGTCGTGTTTAGGGTGAGGCGTCTGGGCTACTACGACCACACCCAGAGGCAGCTGGGAGAGAGGGCCCTTTACGTATTCCCGGCCAAAGGTGATGCCACACGCATCACCTGTGATGGACCTGAGGGTGCCCCTGTTCTGCCCGAAGACCCCGTTGCCAGAAAGGTGTGGATAAACTTGCACTAGTCTGTTCATGTGTTTTTAAGTTGTTTCCTTCTGTAAAGAGCTATTTTTTCCCCAGAGGAGCACATTAGCACCTAAAACCAGCTGCTTTGCACAAGAGCAGGGAAGCTCTCTGATGCTGGTGTATTTTCAGAGTGTTGCTCTCGAATGTTGGATAACACTCAGTGTTAGAAGGACTGATAGCACCTGAAAACACTCTTTGATCATCTTCAAGCACCTGCTCTATCTCACTGCTTGTGTGTGTCTGTGTGTGTGTGCGTGCAGTTGAAAAGGATGTTCAAGAAGGATTCTGGGAAGAAGATGGAGAACGCCGACTTACAAGGTGCCAAAACATCCAGAGGATCATGAAACACACACCCAGTAATACAGCGTGTATCAAAAAGACTCATCCGATTTCAAAAGGCTGTATTTTTACTATATAGATATAGTGCTCAGTACTGAGGGAGGAGACTAATTGGAAATTTTGCTGAAGCAGGCCAGACTTGAGCTGAGAAACGCATTTGTCAGTAATAGACTGACTTTGTGTGTCTGTGACGGCGTATCAGGTAAAAACAGGAAGGGAGCGCAGAGCTGGGAGGGGAGTGATATTTGGAGAAAATCTTTGACTTTAAGAGGTGGAATGATTCAGTCCCTTTACTTAAAACATTTTTTTAAGGATAATATTCTTGAAAATGTGTGACTTTATAATCTTTGAAAATATCCAAATTTCGTCTCGTAAATGCGTTTTCTATTTATTTTTTTTTCCCCCCCGCTGAATATTACCTCACTTCCCCACCTCCTTTATATTGTTTACCTCCACTGGCTCCTATATACTATTCTAGCCTATATAAATAACCAGGTGTTGTACTATAGAGCATCACCTGGTTATATAGAACGATAACTTCTTTGTTGCTCCTTAAAATCTTTCTCAAATAGAGTTTTGATGATTTTTGTCTTTGACTGGATGAACGTAAATAATCTATAAAGGTTCTTTATGATATTTATGTTTACATCATGAGCGCCCCCCCCCCCTTTTTTTTCTTTTTTTTTTAAACTTTGTTTCTCCCTGTAGGTGAGCACAGATCTGAACAGACTGACTCAAATCATCCCAACAACAACAACAACAACGGCCCCGCGGTTCCCGTCCAGAACGCCCCGGACTCGCAGAACACCAACGATGCCTCGGCTGAACACGGCGAGCAGGACGCTGACGACGAGGCTGCAGAGGACACCGACGACACCAGGTCAGGGTCCTCGTTATTACCCTGTGCGAAAACATTTACGCTGTCTAATTTATCTATAAGCGATTCTAAAATGCTCTAATAATAATTTATTAGAGCTTTCAGTCATTTTTATTCAAATTCAAGAAATTAAAAACTTTAGACAGTCCTTGTCAGTTTCCTTTAATAATAAGAAAAGTATATCTTAAAATGTAAGGCATGTTTGAATGAATTGTGTATTATGGTGTGGTAGAATCTTTTCTTGTCTTTTTTTTCCATCTTTTATTTCTGTGCTTTTAAAACAAAAATCTATACAAACCTCTTCTTTGTAGATTTTTAATAATTAAAAAATTCATCATAAATTCATATAATACTTAAATTTTTGAAATAACTGCATCATAGTGTTTGAAAACATACGTAAGTGAGGGCATACCATTAACGCCAATTTTTGGTTTTAAAAAAACAAAATGAATATGAAGCAGGTTGACAGCAGGAAACCCTGTTAATATAAATGTACATAAATATAAGTTAATATAAAGTTATGATCCTCATGAGTGGTTCAGTCACTGTTACACTTTTTTTTTTCTTTTTTTTTGCGTGCATTAGGAAACAAAAAGTCAGCTTTCTGTTATGTCCAACATGTCGGAGTTGCTGCTAATTATTTTGCTTATTGTAATTAATCAGGTGAGATGCCCGGCAGATGTTTAGGTTCAGTGTAGGTTGTTAATTAAAATCGAGAGAGAGACTAAAGCCTGGTTCAGAGCCTCGAAGCCGTTTCAGAAATTAACACTTCAGCTGAATCATCGTGTCTCAAACCAAAGACGGTCCCAGGACATGCATGTTGGGTTAATTGGTGACTCTAAATTGGTCGTGGACATGAAGTAGACTAAATGCTTAGAGTGCATAAAATAAAGTGCTGTATGGTTGTGTGAGTAAACGGTCCAAAGTGGAAATTTGAGCAGAAAAACTCCTCTAAACACGACTTCAGCATCATGTGGAGCTTAAAAGCTTCATAAATGTGGTATTTATTGCAGATCTGTTGCACAGTTGTGTCTACAGTGTTTCCTGTATGTGTTGGGTCCATAAATGTGTTGTTCAACACTGGACCCACTTTGTTTCTCATCATTTTCTTACAGTTCAGACCAAAGACATCGCTCAGTAAAGATAATAATGCACAGCCTGACTTATTATGAGAAAAAGTGAGTTGTTGCATGCTTAATACACAGAAAATTGCTTTTGCATAAAGGACTCTGCTTGTGTTTCCCCCGCTGCAGCTCTTTAACGTCATCGGCGAGCTCCACAGCCTCCTCTCAGAGCGGCGGTCTGGGAACCAACCGCAAGAAGAGCATCCCGCTCTCCATCCGCAACCTGAAGAGGAAGCACAAGAAGAAGAGGACCAAGTTCTCCCGCGAATTCAAACCCGGAGACCGGTGGGTTAAAATTACACATGCCGGCACAAGATTAAATTTCTTTGAGTCCATCTAGTTTCTTCTGTTTGTCACCAGAGTACGAGCAGTTTAGGAAGTCAGCAGTCCACTGTTCATGTTTTTAGAGTCGGAATGAATTAAAGTGTTTTGATATTTGGCAGATCTATAAGAGATGTGAAAATGACACCAGTGACAACATCTGTTCCTGTTAAATTTGCAGCTGCTTTCCCAGAAAGATCTGCCATCTCTCGCTTTGACTGCATGTCTGTCCATCCAGCTCTCATTTGTCTAAGGGTTTGCGACTCGATCCGTCAGCCTGACAGATGCACAAAAAGTCTTTCAGTGATGGTGTCATTTCCGCAACCACACAGACACACACATACTCGGCTCACACACAGCTCACACACTGCACATCCTTCGTCTGTTTTTACTCCAAAATGCACACATCGTTACTGTAGTCATCGGTGTGTGTGTCTGCTGCCGTTTTCCTTGAAGTATCACAATTACTTTGCTTCATAATTATAGACTTCACTCTGTTTTTTACCAGTGTAGATATTAATGGTGGAAGACACTGACGTCAATCTAAATAGGGCAGAAGTAAACATCATCCAGACATCCAGATTTCCTTTATTTGCTTTAGTTTTAAATATTTTAAAGAATAATCAATTTGAGGTTAAGGGTAAGAGTGTTCCACTTTAGTGCTGCACTCTGTTATCAAAATCGATGCAGCAGGACCAGATGGATGGCAGTGAGGCAGAATAAAAGTCATCTGAGGAAAACTGAGCTATACTATCTTTTTTTTTTTTCTTTCTTTTTGTAGAGTGGCAGTGGAAGTCGTATCCACAAAGACCACGGCTGATGTGATGTGGAAGGACGGCCACGTGGAGAAGGGGATTCGATCTAACGACCTCATCCCCATCCAGCACCTGGACAGCCATGAGTTTTGCCCCGGTGACTTTGTAGTAGACAAACGACGTAAGGAAAAGATTTGATCTCAGATTGTCGACTGCAGTGGTGGGCATTTTTTGCGTATGGGCCTCTCTGCCACTTAGTACCTGCAGTATGTAGGTCATTTTCTGAAACTGTGCCAAAGCATCTCAGTGAAATGGCCTGAATACACCAGGATTTACATCACCGTGGTGACGGTATGGCCATGTACGGTAGTGCTGTGCCATTCTGCAAAGTCTGGTATCGATCCAATACCAAATAAGTACAGGGCCAGCATTACCGATACTTTTAACTTGGAAAGACAGCTTATACAGGGGAGAGCGACGGTCATGATTTATGAAATGAATCATCATCATCAAATTCTGAACACATTTTAAAGACCACTAAATCACTGTGGTTTTACTTTCCATAGTAATTAGTTAACACAATAAAACACACTTTTCAGATTTTCATGTATAAACAGGATTTTTGGAGACTTGAAATCTAAACGTGCCTCTCTACAGCCATGATGACCAATAACACTGTAATATTAATAATTAGTGCTGAAGAACCAACATCAGTCATGACTGAAACAAACAAATCTCGATCCTGTCACACCAGTATCGATCTGATACCAATACCAGCTTTGGTATCGATATTCGGTATCAGCTCATTTTAGTGAGTGTGATATCTTGAACACCTTGAGGTGCCTTCAAAATTTCACATTCAAAGATGAACTGCTTCATTTTTAATGATGAAAGCTCAATGTTCCTGTGACCTTCACTAAGCACATTTTAGACCATAACACAAGATTTCATACACTGTAACAAAATCATGACAAAACGTAATGTAGGCTAGAATCCATAGAGGTTAACTTTACATCATAATATTCTTTAAAATGTGAATCAAAAAAAAAAAACTACAGAAATTTGTTCTACAGAGTTTACTTTGATCTCTTAACTCTGCTTATGTTCTCACCTCAGCCCAAGCGCTGCAGGACCCGGGAGTGTACGGCGTGATCCAGTCTGGAGATCACAAAGGCAGAACGTGTGTGGTGAAGTGGATCAAACTCAACTCCACCAGTGATGACGTGGAGGTCAGTCAGGAGGAAAAACTGTGACTGTGATTTAAAGCTTGTGAAAACAATCAGTGTTTGAATGCTTGTTTGGCAACAGAGGTACGAGTTTGGAGCATCACGGAGGGGAGGAGAAATGCGCTGTAAATGTTTTTTTTGTTTTTTTGTTTCTTTTTTCTCTGTGTTGTTTAGGTCATCGGTTTGGAGGAGGATGTCAGTGTCTACGACATCGCTGATCATCCGGACTTTCACTTCCGCACGACCGACATCGTCATCAGAATATGGAACTCTGAGAACGGACAGAACGACTGTGAAAATGAGGTAAAATGATGCGTATGTGGCCGACTGTCCAACACACGAAACACTGTCTGCACTTTATTCAGGCATCACATGCTTCTGAATCAGTGAAATGAGGATACATCACAGTACTGCCACGTAAAGTTAGTTGTAGGAAAAAAAACTAATTTGAGATTTTGAGGTTGTGATTAAAAACTGTTTGTTTTTTTGTTTGTTTTTTTAAAAAAAATTTTTCTTTTAAGAGTCCTGAAAATGACGCGTGTCTTTCTCCTGGACTGTAAAGGTTATGAGGGCTCAAATCTGTGAAAACACAAGAAATGAAGTCCAAACGTTCAGTCCACCTTCTTTGTGTGTTGAGAGTCTTCAGGGCTTCATTAAATATGCTCAAGTTATTATACAGAAAAATCTTAACCGCTTATTCTGAGGAGGTCAGATTTGGGTGATTTTTACATAGAGTGAACCTCTACTGATTCCTAGAAATCAACCTGGAAACAGTTTGCTTGTTTTGCACCTCTCTGTGGGGGAACAGTCGATATCAAATCCTAAAAAAGCTTTTTAGGCAGTACTTCACACACTAGCTGCTGCGCTTTTGTCCCTTTCAGTCTTCATATTGTATTGTTGCTGATAATCGTCCTTACATTTGCCTCCTTTCAGACTTCAGTTGGTCAGGTGTACAGGGTGGATGTGAGCAGCAAAGTAGAGGTGGTGTGGGCAGACAACTCGAGGACCATCGTCCTGCCACAGGTAAGCGTTTGAAGCTCTGTGTGATGTCTGCGTAATCACAGGTGAAACGTTTGTTTCTGACACCCAATCACTCTTGCAGCACCTCTACAACGTGGAATCCGAGATCGAGGAGACGGACTACGACTCGGTGGAAGAAACGAGCAGCGTTCTGTCGACTGAGGAGTGGGAGGATGAGAGCGACAGCTGGGAGACGGACAACGGTCTGACCCCAGAGGACGACAGCCACGTCAACAATGCGGATGCCACGGATACTGCGACGCCGACCCCCACGCCCACTGGCTCCACAGTGTTCATCATCCCACCGCAGGAGGGCAGCAAAGCCGGGGTCAGCAGCCCCACCAAAGGAGTCTCAGGAGAGGAGGGCGAAGCGTCTGTGGCTGTAGCGAGTCCTGCTTCTGGAGGAGGTAGGAAGTCACTGGAAGAATTTTCATCCATACAAAAAAAAAATATTAGTCTGGCATTGCAAGCTTAGTTCAGACGCAGCTGTCATCATCACCTGCAGAAAAAAGCTGCTGGTTGCAGCTGGATGGAGCTGTAACCAGTCAGCTATTAGAGCAACGGACCATGTGACGAACCACAGAGGATCCTCTAGTGTATATATAAAACAATATATTTAAACCCCTTATAAAAACTAAAAATAAGTAAAATGGAGCAAATGCAATATATTAAAAAAAAAAAAAAGTAATGCAGTCGAGAATCGAACATTAAATGGTGCTTTCATATCAAAGAAACTGTTTTCTCTGTCTTCTTTCTTTTGCCGTAAACTGCGTTTGTGGTCATTTTGTACACTTACATGTTGGCTTGTCGGAAACGCTGCAGGAGGAGCGGTGAATGGAGCGGAGAAACCCGGTAAGGATGGAGCCTCTCGGGGCTTCAGGGAGTTGAAAGAGGCCCTGAAGATCCTGGAGAGCCTGAAGAACATGACTGTGGAGCAGCTCTGGACCGGTGGCTCTCCGACCTCCCCGACCTCCGTCGAACCCACTTCCACGACTAACGTGGCGAGTTCGGTGACGCCGACAGCCCCAGAAAAACCGACCAAGGAGAAACGCTTCCTGGACGACATCAAGAAGCTCCAGGAAAACCTGAGGAAGACACTGGACAACGTGGCCATCGTGGAGGAGGAAAAGATGGAAGCTGTGGTGGAGGCAGTGGGGAGTGCGGGAGCAGGGATGGAGGCGGGTGTTAAACAGGTGTGTACAATCATTTTCCTCTTACATTGTTTAGATATCTCTGCTCATTAGACCACGTATTACCTGCTGCTGCATTACAGGCAGAGAGAGCCGGAGACGAAAAGCCCCAGCAGGAGGCGCAGACACCTGTAGGTCAGCAGGAGTGGCCCAGTGAGATTCTCAGTGACACGCCGGTGCTGTGCCAGCAGAGTGGAGGCAAACCGGGCGTGACCTTTACCAGTGCTAAGGGGGAGGTGTTCTCGGTGCTAGAGTGGGCACCAGGTAAGACAGTCAGATGTGTAACCTGTAACTCTTGCCTTCCCCTCCACCTCCTCTTCCTCCCCCCCATGCTTGTTGTCTTTGTTTTACACCATCTATCCTCCTCCAAATCTCCTTTGGTTTTATTTTCACCTCCAGTGTCTTGATCCTTACAGAACCTTGCTGGACTGTCTGAGGCAGGAATTTCTGTCTGTTAACTTTACAACGAAAAAGTACTGACAAACCAGATAAATGCGCTGAGATGTTGCCGTTGTTTTTCCTCCAGAGCTGAAAAATGAAGTAAACTTGAAATGCTAAAAAACTGCACTTCCTCTAAGCTGGCTCCAAAAATAGAGTCAACAGAAGCTTATTTACAGGCTGCTAGAAAACAGTTATGGCCTCTGTGGATAGTTTTCCAAACTTGCCTTAGCTGATAACTAAACACCCACCCCCTCATCCAAACACGGTCATTTTTGGCTCCAAAAACACAAACACAGATGTTGAGTCCACGTTTGTTTTATACAGTTTATGGGCACAATCGAGTGTTTTACATCGTCAGTGTAGCTGAACCTGTAAGTCCAGTAGAGACCTGCAGATCCTTCAGGAGTAGGAGGACAGAGGATGAATGGCAGATACAATAAATATGCACGTTGTCTCAGAAGTGAGTCTGTTGCTTTAGGATGTCATCTTTTTTCTTTTTTTTTCTGCTCGATTGTCACTAATACAGTCGTACCTGTGAACGCATTGTTTTGTTTACTGAATGCTCAGTTGATTTTGTAGATTTCTTTCTTACTGTGGTCGTGTTCAGTCATCATCCATCGCTGTCCTCCTTTCTCTCGCTCTCTCTCACAGAAACTCACTCGTTTAAGAAAATGGAGTTCCAGCCTGCGGAGGCGAAGAAGTTCTTCAGCACGGTGAGGAAGGAAATGGCTCTGCTAGCGACATCGCTGCCTGATGGCATCATGGTCAAAACCTTCGAAGACCGCATGGTGGGTTTCCTGTCATTAATGCTGGGAAAGTGAAGCAGTGCATGCCTTTTATTGTCATTTTTCAGAATGAAACTTTTCTGCTTTTCCTGATTTTCCACCTTTGGCTTCCTCTCGGAAACAGAAAGTTTGTGAAGCTTTAAAAGGAGAGGAGCTAAAATGGCTTGTTTACAGTGTAGAAGAGCTGAGCTGAGTTGAAGGTCCAGTAAAAGCTGAGGATTATTTTGAACCGTAGTGTGGTGGAGTCAAAGAGTAAAAATATGGAGCAGGAAATGGTCCTAATCATTAAACAGATTCTTCTTCTTTAGTAACGTGCTCTAAAGATGGCCGGTTTCATTTCATGCTGGAAAATCTGTAGATTTGCTAAAAGACACCAAACAAGGAAATAAATTTACAACCACCTTCATATTTAGGTGAAATTAAGTATTTGTAGATGTATAGTAATTTGAAAGCCTTTGTTTTCCTCCGCTATATTAAAAAATGCCTTCAGTAGAGATTCAAGACCACAACTATGCAGAAAATATTTTCATTCTTTTGGCACAACTTACATTTTTAAGTCCGTTACTTAGGAATATAAGGAAAAAGTCATTTTGACAGCATAAAATGAAATTGCTAGTGCTTAAAAGCCTCCTCACAATCACTAATGGACCTTTTTCAAACCCAAATGCCATCATGAGGTTTAAGTATTAATAAAAGTATGAATATTTAAAAACTCACAGGGAGTGAAAGGTAGAAGCAGCCAGTCTTTACTCTTATGTCTGCTGCGCTGTACTTTGTTCTGTTATCTCATACGTATTCTCCTGCCTCACCCTGAACATCGGCCTCCTTTAGATTACAACATCAAACATGTTGTACTTTTGTTGCTCCACCACAGGACCTGTTCTCTGCTCTGATCAAAGGACCGACTCGTACGCCCTACGAGGACGGTGTGTTCCTGTTTGACATCCAGCTGCCTAACATCTACCCAGCTGTGCCGCCTCTGTTTCGATACCTGTCCCAGTGCAGCGGCCGCCTCAACCCGAACCTCTACGACAACGGCAAGGTCTGCGTCAGTCTGCTGGGCACCTGGATAGGCAAGGTGAGTGCAGGGGTGTGGACAGCCTCGAGATGTAACTCAGTCTGTAGCCTGAGCGCATGATTCAGAGTATTCTCAGTGGACTTTTATCAGGTCACTGCAGTACAGTATTCACCAGCCTGTCTCTCTTCTTCATCACCAAATCATAAACAACATCGGTGAAGTGTTTCTCCAAACTTCAGCCTGAAAGATTAAGTTGATCACCCTAAAGTGTTTTCATTAAACCAGTTTAAACTTTTAAATTAATTGGACTTGGCAGCCAGTAGAGTCTTTTAGGTGTACCTGATGTATCAGGTGATGTAGGAATTTCTCAGTTCCCTCACAGTTCCTCAGGTGTCAGATTTCAGATTATCTGAATTGTAGTAGGTTTTTTTTTTTTTTTTTTTTTTTTTTCCCCCTTTTTGTTTTTTTTTTTTTTTTTTACCCC
>VVHJ01052746.1:14570-26969 GCA_015107715.1 Tylochromis polylepis
AATGCAAACATTTCATCAGTTAAATCCTCAGCAAAGGCTCCAGGTCACTTGAATGGAAACTTACCCAAAAGAGAAAGTTGAAAGCAAACAGCAGGTATTTCAGGCAGATGGTCCCACATGTTTCCTTTTTCTCCTCAAAGACCCCCATGCTACAAGAGACAGCAGACTTTCAGTCAGTTATAATGATTTCATAACAGAACAGCATTTTCAGTTCTGTTTATACAGTCAGTACACAAGTACACACTTTCACTACAATCTTCAGCTTTCACACATACAACTGATAACTATAAATGTGATTATAGTACAAATAAAAACTTCTTTTTACTACCATTTCACAATGCCGTTTTTATCTTACAGCTTTTTTGTTTAAAACAGGGCAAATTTATTGTCCAAGCCATAGGTTGGCAACCTTTACGATCAAAAGACATTTTTGAGTAAGTTTTAACCAGAAGAAATCAATGTGGAGTCACAAAACATATTCAAGCCTTACAATAAATCTTTTAACATGTGATTACTCTGCTGTTATTGCCCAAACAAAGGGAACAACAATGAAGAGAAAGAAAAAAAAGTTAAAGACCAACAAGAGGTTAAGCATGCCAGTAAAGCCAACAGCACTGGTGGTGAACAAATAAATGTGATTACTGTTGTTTTCCATGGCAACCTTTCTTTTTTTTTTTCTGGAACCCATAAGTAAGCAGATAAAGCGCCAGGTGACAGACTATAGCTATGACAAACATTTTAGTTAACAAAATATTAAAACTTCCTTTTAATTTGATGTACAGGGTACACATTTGTACAACTGCAGAATGTAATGAATTGCTAAAGAAGGTATAGACACCTAAAAACCAAAATGTTAACATTCATGTTCATTTCTAAAGTTATATTAATGTAGTTTTTACCAGAGCCACAGGAAGCCACTGAAAATGGGCAAAAGGGCTACAGATTTGAGACATTATATGAACCCGTCACATAATGTCTGCTTGAATCTGATTACATTTTAAAACTCAATATTTTCATCAGTCAGATCAAATATGCTTTCCTTTCTAGTTTATTTATTTTAAATTTATTATGATTTTTTTCAGTCTTTGTCTGTGTAACACAATGAAAACACAAAGGCATTGTTTTGTTTTGAAGTTACTACTTCGATTAAAGTCAAAATATCAACTTAAACTCTGACTCCCATATAAATTATTACTGACACATTGTGTCATCATATATGACAATCAAAATCTAAGAAGCTAAGACCAGAGGAACTTCACATCACTGATTACATTTTAAACTGTGCTGGAACCGGAACACATTTTTTTGGGCTTGATAGTTAGACAAATTTGTCAGATTTCTTCTGTTAACGTAACAAAACACAAACATACAGAAGTTAATCATAGGGTTTCACAGGGTTTTGTGCTAGGGCTGATATTTTTCAGATTCTGAAAAATAGACCCTGAAATGCCTCCAGTGTAACCAAAATGCTGCGGTAAGTACTGATGGGAAGTAGCAAGTGAGATCAGATTTCTCCAAATTTTAGTTTCTCTTTCTCAAGCTCCATCATGTCTTAAAGACCTCTTATCCCAACAGAGCACTTTGCTCTCTGAGTGCAGGCTTGCTTGTGGCTCCTAGACACTCCAAAAGTAGAATGGGAGGAAATCTCCTGATAGCCAAAAGTGCTGATTGTTTAAAAAGTGAAGCAAGGTCTTGACCTTACTATGTTAAGTGCCCTGAGATGACTTATGTTGTCATTTGGTGCAATATAAATAAAACAGAAAAGAAGTGAAATATTTTAACACGCTTTTAACAAATGAGTTGTTACAAAGCTAATGTAGATTGCGGGGGAGTGAGCACCAGATCAGCAGTGTAGGCAGAATCAGCAAGCTAAGTTATTACATGTATATGCAGAGAGATCCATGACTAAGCAGTGAGTAGGAGCTGAGCAGTAGCCAAAGGCTGCAAATCATAACCACCCGCTTCTTAGTTCTTTAGTGCCCGATACCAGAATGCAACACTTGTTTAATATTGTATGAATGTTTTAAACAGAGTGGATTTCATAAATCTTATTACTAATACTACAAATGAAAAGCGACCTGCATTAGTGCTTAATGGCTACGGCTTTTTTCTTTAAATTTGATCCCATCTACATTTAAACACAGACACTGTATTAATATCTGAGAGCAGTCTCATTACAACACCACTTCAAAAAGTTTGAAGTTAAGTTTTATAGAGCCCATTGTCTAAAACAACATACTGCTTTCCTGTAAATCTTTGCTTCCCACATCTCCCATCCTTTTTTTTTTCAAGCTACAAACTTGCCAGTCAGGCCCAGGCTTGCACTCCTCCTCTTCTTTCCCTCCTGACTCTCCCATCTGCTTTCCCACCCCCACATACTGCAGACTGCCGTCAATTTAGACATGGGCTGTGCATGAATGAGTGAGTATGTCTGGTCTCCGTTGGTTGGCCATCTGTTATGGTGGTCTCTCTCTTGGTGTGCCCCTGTTAATTAAATTTAAACAAGACATAACTGACAACTCCTCCTTTTACTTTTCGGGGCTGGATATTAGTCTGCTGAGCCAAGAGGAGCAGTCATCTGTTTAAATGTCTCAAAGCTTTCTTTTTAAAATGGAAAAAAAAAAAGCACTACAGGAGAAACAGCACTTCTGTGAAGTAGGTTTACTTTCAGAGGGCACAATTCCACAGCCATGAGTCATACCATCTTTGGTTTGTTCCAGGATGAGGTGTCTTTACTCATCAGAAAATTAAACAAGACTACTGCTTGGTAAATAAAGCCAGCATGCTCCACCTGTCTGACACACTCATCGTGAACTGCATTTCATGAGCTAACAGCAGTCCTGTCTGCTGCGTGAGATTAGAGTGGTGAAACACTTGGAACGGGTCCAGAAAGGATTTTTTTTCATCATCCACATAATTGTACAGATTTATTAAAGTGCTACATATGTTGCAGGTTAGTGAAGGTTGATCAAGTGTTTTGTTTTGCACTTGATATAAAGCACAGCCCACCAGTTTTAGACTATTACAATAGCAAACATAGATTTGCTCACTGTATGTTATAGCTTTACATATGATGAGAAATGTTTTAAGATAGGAAACTGTGAGATTTGTGAGGCCTGTGTTTGTAAGATCTCTCATATGCAACCTTCATTTGTTTTTGTTGTTGTAAACCACTCTAGTGTCACTTTCTAGTGTCATACCTGTAAAATGTTGCTACTTCAAATTAATCTTTTCATGCAAAAATTACGTTTCAGAATTTTCCATCCATCCAAAATGTCACAGCCTCATTCCAGCCTTTCCATAAAAGCATAAAATGTCCACAGCAACCCGTTTGTGGACATTTTAAGACCTATGTGCAACCTACTTGCAACTGATGAAAACAGAAGCCCACTGTTTTGGGAAGTTAAACATCTTTCAAAATTTACTTTGGTTTGGGCTTAATCTATTTGTCAAAATGAGCTGAATTCTTTTTAAGGGGAACCCTGCTCCATTTTTAAGTCCAGACGGCCTCTGACTGACATTCACATAAACAGCACTGTACGTTCGGCTTACCACAGTAGTTTAACAATGCATGTATGCAAACTGGGATCGATAAGCATAAATCCTTCATTACTGAGCAGTTACAGCTGTGCAATAGTGTCATGTTGCGTTGGGATCGGTGCAACATCAAATGGAAAAGCTAGAGCTTCGTGATAATACCCATATTAGCCAATTAAAGCATATTAGCCACACGTTAGGCAGCACTGACCACAAGGAAAAGTCCCCCTAGCTAGCCATATCTATTACAAATCATAAAAGTGTACTAACAACTGCTAATCTGTACAGTCCACAGAATCTACCTCGGTGAAGTCGTCTTCTGATTTTTGAAAAGGTTTGAAGTTTATAATAGCCATCTAAAGTTAATGGCTTTTTTTCATTACGCTAAATAGCACTGACAGGGCTCGAGTAAAACAAATGAAATAAAAGCAATATTGTATGTTTTTCTGTGATTTTTAACTAACGTTACACATCTCTTTTGCTGCTGTAGTGTAAGCTAACGCTAAAACTTATAAAACTGTCCTTTGCGTTGCCGCTGTAAATGTTTAAACAGCCATGTTTTCCCCTCAAAACGACCTACTTTTTTTTTAACGCTATATCAACTTAATAAAAGCTTGCGTGTAAGCCAAGCTTCGATAAAAAACAATTAAACCTTTCGCTTATTTCACAAAATATGGCAATACCACCTCAACTGGCCACTGCAGCACCGCAGCATGAGCTAACCTTTGTACGCAGACTACTTCCTGTTTCTACTTACCTGCCGTTCTTTTAGCTGATATCGACGAAAGAAATGTGTGGGTATTCCTAAAGGACGCCTTTCTTCATTCCACTTTCCAAGGATAAAGACGTTTTTGAGATGGAAGTGAAGCTAGAGGGCAGGAAATCAAAACGCTGAGCTCACGTAGTCAGTAAAGCTGAAGCTGCTGAGTGCTGACTCCACCCCGGGCCACCTTGCACGTTTGTTGGATTTTTCACGTCCCGGGGCGATGCTTTTTGTAATGCGAGCAGACAGTCGCAGGGAGGAAACCGAGAAAGAAGGGATCTAGAATCTAGGGATCTAAGGGCATTTGTACGGCTTTTTAAAAATGTGGAGCTAAACATTTGAGTCGCAGAAATATACTCTAAGATAAAAAGTTGAAGTCATGTTAAAGGATAATTAAATAAGACTTGGTTATATTTTTAATATAATGATAAAAACTGAAACAAATGTAAAATTAAACACAACAAATTCCTCAAGGTAGCCCCACATTTGGCAATATCTTAACCAGCCTTATGAAGAAGTCACCTGGTGCCTCATTTCTAAAAATGATATTATATTTTACTAGTCAAAATTAGTATTTAGTAAGAGTGATTGATTCCATGCAATCTACCCTTAAAAAATTCAATTCAATTTTATTTGATCACAAATCACAACAACAGTCATTTCAGTGTGCTTTATCTTGTAAAGACCCTACAATAACAGAGAGAAAACCCCAGCAACCCTTTGAGCAAGCACTTGGCAACAGCAGGAAAGAAAAACTCCCTTTTAACAGGAAGAAACCTCCAGGAGAAACAGGCTCATGGTGGAACAGCAATCTGCCACAACCAGTTGGGGGTGAGGGAAGGAAGACAGGACAAAAGACATCCTGTGGAAGAGAACCAGAGATTAATAATAACTAATGATTAAATTCAGAATAGTGTATGAACACCCGGTAATGATAAAAGGTGAGTGAAGAAGAAACACAAGACGATGGGAAGCCTTCAGTAGCCTGGGCCAAAGGGAGGATTCAGGGTCACCTGATCCAGCCCTAGCTATATGCTTCATCAAAAAGAAAAGATTAAGTCCGATCTTAAAAGTAGGGTATCTGTCTCCCAAATCCAAACTGGGAGCTGGTTCCACAGAAGAAAGTCTGGTCTGAATCTTTTTTTTCTCCAAACAATCAAACAAATATGTTACAATTAAGTACATTAATTTATTATTTCATCATCAAACAGTATTGAGTTAAATCTAGCTTGTGCTGCTGATTCTCTGTGGTCCACCACTGTGTATGCAGTAATACAAACTTTCCACTAGATGACAACAGTTTCCTAGTTGCTTGACTTTAATTATCTTTCCTGGAAGCATTACAGTAATATTGAATGGAAATGTGATTGAAAGAGCTAGGGGGGAAAAAAGCTCCCACAGCATCCATTTATAACCTGTCATCAATCACTTGCATGTAGCTGAAGAACCTGCAATCAAATTAAAAGAAAATGTGGCAGAGTCATTGGGAACATTTTTCACTCTATTAATCATAGACTCATCACATGTAATCACTAACGTTGCATCTAACTGCGCTTGCACAGCTTTATTCATCATTACAATTCATGATCTCACCAAGCCGTGTGTAAACAAACTCAACATGATTGGTGGCACATGACAAAACCTTTGCGCCTGTCTTTTAGAGAGCTGGAGGGATCAGACCTGTTACTAGGACAGACACAAGCTGTCAATCTGCTGCACGCCGTGTTGATGGTGGCCACATGCGTCATTTGGAGAGTTACATGCTTCTTCAGCCCCTGAAACCCACCTTCATTTGCAGGTTTGTGCTGGTTTGTGATCCAGTGTCAGTAGCTTATATTGTGAAATAGTAAATGGAAGAATATCATTGTTTCTGTTCTTTCTGTCTAAAGCAACAAGCTGTTGATGTTTCTAAGAAGATTAAGTGTTGCAGTACTGAGAACTACAAGCTGGTAGAACGCTAACAACAACAAAGACTTTTTTTTAACTTACACCACGTTTCTTTACACAGGGAAAACTTTATGTCTGAGAAACGTATATATTTTTTCATGGAATTATCAAAATAGTAGAAGTTGCTCACAATCCATATATGTTGTTGTCCACTGCACTTAAAAAGAACACATTTTGCATTTAATACATGATGTTATTTTCTAGTTCGTACTGCTAAAACTGTTTTTGCCAAGGAGTAGGTAGGGCTGCTAACCTAGAAACTTAGTGGGACAGCTTTCAAGAAGAAGTAGCCTCGTAGTTGATGGTTCAGGGTTTAGAAATAGTCCTAATCTTCCTCACACCTGCCAAGGCCGTGGCAAGCCATAAATACGGGATCATAAGAGGATCAACCTGGTGTCAGTGTGAGGGATCCTGCTGGATAGTGATCCTGGCACAGGCAAAGATTTTAAAGTACCTACTTAAGAAATACACAGAGAGGTAACAACAGTAGTGAAAGGACCTGTTACTCTACAACAATCGAGTGAAGATGTTTTCTTTTCTTTTTTTTCTAATGTGATGTTATCCATCACATGCCAGGAAGGAATAAATCAGGATCTGTTTTTCTGTCATCAGAAAATGGGGCTCTTTTGAGAGAGAAGCTGCTGCAAGGTAAACAATCCTGTCTAAATGTGCCAGTGTTAAGTTAGTTCTGCTCTGTTTTGGACTTTTTTCGTAGGTGTGAAATTTGATGTCACAATCATTTCAAAAGTGTTCAAAAGACACCTATGTAAAAAGAAAACCAAAAAACCAAACATTTTCTCATGCTTTGAGTAGCACTTTGCCATACAGATAGCATGTTTTCAGCTATCTCTGGCTCATATATTCTCAGTACTAAAAAATATCTGACAAATGTCCACGCAATAAAAACTAATGACAACAAGCAGGAGGAAGAAATCTAACCTGCGTTTCAAAATTAGCTAGAAACCACTAGAAATTACACATATTTCCCATTTATGTGAACTGACTTATCAGTTATTCTATACTTTTTTGACATCAGAAGTCTGGGAATGCTTGGATCAGTGTGGGTTCCTAATAAAACTGTCACTTCTGTCCAAGGTATCCCTCTCTCCGGGGTATAAAAGTGTAACTCACCAGGGGTAGGTGATGTTTTGTAGTACGAAGCAGCTGAATGAGTTTAAGGCCGTTAAATGGCAATTTGCACAATGTTTGGGTACTTTTCTTTAAAATGAGACCGGCCTTTTTTTGTGTGTGTGTAGCCTGAAGCATTCTGCCAGAATACTAATGTGTCTCCTTCCACAGGATCTCTGCTGCATTCACTGCTGATGCTGATGTCTCACCGGTTTTGATATGGAGGCTCAAGACAGCCCTCGCTGTTTCAGCCACAACACATACAGTACTGTGCTACCACACCTGCTGATGTTGGAGCTATAAAAATCAGCACTTCTGACATGTTGACTTCCTGGCAGCTCACCCCTAAACCGGACTCTGTTTCCTCTTTTGAAAGGATATCAATTTTTACCCAGTGAACAGGACTGATTTGAACAACAGATGCCTCATCTGGCATCAGTCACGCTTTAATTACATTTGGGGAATCAAGAGTGGAGATATTTAAACACCTTACTGAGACCCCAAAACTGTAAAGAAAAAAAAAAGAAGAAAAAAAAAGAACTCTCCTTTTTTGTTGTTGATTGATGTTTGTATGTGTGTGTGTGAGGGTGCAGTGCAGCCTTGGATCCACAGTGGAACCACAGTCCGCCCGGGCGCCCAGCCTTCGGGCCGGAGACGCTCCATACCAGCAACTACTCTCTGGTGTTACTGATTCAGCTCAGCCTGCTCTCCTTTGACCTGTTTGTCAACTCCTTCAGTGAGCTGCTGAGGACTGAGCCAGCTGTGCAGCTGGTACTTTTCATGTACGTCAAACTTTTTCACTGTTTCAGCAGCCTAACGCAGCCTCTAGCTCAAGGGGGGAAAATAATTCTCAATTTATCTTGTGGAATGCTGAAGTAAAATTTATTTTATGTGAAGACAATACTCCTGCTGACAAGCTCTTCCTGTTCTCATCCTCGTTTTTTCTGCTGCTTATACTGTTTCCTTGTCTTCAACAGAATCCAGGACATTGCCATCCTGTTTAACCTGATCATCATTCTGTTGATGCTGTTCAACACCTATGTGTTCCAGGTTGGACTGGTTGCCATATTGCTGGAGCGGTTTAGAACCATGCTAATGCTATCTGCTGTTTACTTGATCTTCAGCATCATACTCCATTCTTGGCTTATGGTACGTCAGTAAAAACAAAGGCAAAAATGCAGAATTGGAAAATTCACGTTTTTATGCATGCCACTTTTTTTTTTTGAGATACTGTACAACAAGCCTGCAGACATTTAAAATGCTTTCATTTTGATTTTAATTACTGCCAAGAGGAAAAAGTTCTAAGAAACAAAAACAAGAAGATAAAACTTGGTTAAAATGTGACTGCCATTATATGGGACTGAGAAAATCACATTTGCATTTCCCATCAGTCTGGTTATAATTGTTCAGTTATCCATAATGTATAAAGCGTAAAGCAAGTCTTTACATCTCTGAATTTAACACAAAGTGGCCCTTTTGTTGTCCTTCTATTCTTTTCAGAATCTGCGCTGGTTAAATACAAACAGATTTATTTGGACTGAAGGTCTTCAGGTACTGTTTGTGTTCCAAAGAGCTGGTAAGATGGCAAGTTCATGCAACCGCTATTCATTTTGAATGTTTTCATGTAAACACTGAAGAGTATACAAGAGGTTATGGTTTTTCACTCTATAATCTGCTTATACGTACTAACATTTAAAAAAAAATGTTACATTTTGACTGAATAATTAAAATTAGATTTTATAAATGAGACAGGAGAGAATACATGGAGAATTTTCACCTCAAGGGAGAAATATTTACAGTACAAGCATGTGAAGCAGTCCAAAACAGCAGTACAGATTTAAGACAAAAAACAAAACAAAAACAAAAACTTAAATGCCCAAGTAAACTGTATGATCATTTCGCCCACCTTTTTATTTTTCCTTTACCTGTTGCCCGTTGTTACTGGTTACTGCTCCAGGCAGTGACATCACATCTCATCATCATGTGGGTGTTACTTTTATACATGTATAAGCTCATAAGTGGATAAAAGCTTGCATTGTCTAGCTGGTGTTACTCTCTGTAGGTGATCTGCGTACGAGAAGAGTCATGTGCTATTTGTCGTCTTTGCTTTGTCTGCTGCTTAAGACCCGTCCAGACAGTTACTCAGTGTGTAAGCACTGCCATGACCTCACTCAGTTTTAAACACTGGTGGGAATTTTCAAGTTTTCTCCCTCTATTTTGCAATCGCATAAATCCCTTAAATAACCTTGATCACTGTGCAAAGTGATTACAAAAGAGTCACTGATCTCTAAACCTGGCAGTCCAAATTTCAAAATAGATATGAACATCTACATTCACACCAATCATGTTTTACATTTACAGACACCTCATAATTTGTAAATTAAATATCTGTATATGTAAAAGCCTCCTAATATGATTTCCTGTTTGCAGCTTCTGTCCTGTACTACTACTTCTACAAGAGGACCTCAGAGTATCTGGGTGACCCTCGCCTCTATGAGGATTCACCGTGGCTGCGAGATATGTTTGCACGGGTCAGACAATGATCTCTCTGCAACAGATCACACCAACACACAGATGCCTAATTTAAAAATGGCATTTAAAAGAATACCATTATACGGTATGTTACAAAGAAAACCCATACAAAACAAAACACTGGTCACTGTAATCCAGTTGGTTTTAAAGGAAATTTATTCAGGCCAACACATCCATTGTGAACTATTTGACAAGCTCAAAAGAATATTTCACAACATTTCCTGTCAACGCAGAGAGGATTGTGCCAAAATTTAGAAAGGTGTTTTAGAACAAAAGCACCAGAAAGTGTCACGAGGGCTTATTTTCCTGCATAAATGATAAAGAAAGAATGACATCAAATGTGAAATAGTAAATGTTTTATATCCTGCTGGTACCAGTCACCATATAGCCTCCTTTCTTTTCTTTGTTTTTGTGTTTAAACAAAAAAAACAAAAACAAAAAACACTATATTGCAATTGTTTTATATACATTTGAGATTATGGTGTTGCTTTAACTGTGTTTGTTATGCTGATATTGATCAGAGCTTAACTTTTATGGCTCAGCCAGTTACTTATCCTCACTGTCTGTGAAATCTAAGTCATCATGTACATCTGAACTCGCTTTATTTAATTTTCATACACTACACATGCTGAAAACCCAATAAAATGTTGTTTCAAATACTGGTCATTGAGATATTATATTATGCGTACATACTTGGACATATGATTTAAACTTTTGCCTCGGTGCTTCTTTCAAAGCATGACTCCAGATGATGGAAGCGGAGCCGATTCTTCAACTCATTAAACTCTCTGTGGAGTGACTCCATCTGTAGGTTGAACTGTGGATACCGGGAAAACAGAAAATGTTTTTTTTTTTCCCAAGAAGCCAGCATCTTAATGTAAAATTTAAAAAACAGGTATCCCACACATCTTGGATAAGAGAATGCAATATTTAGTAAAACTGATTCACTGTGACAAAATAAAGGATTACAGGGCTCTAAAGTAATTTGTGAGACAATCAAAGACAACAGGAAATCTATATCCTTAGTAATCAAATGCTGCAGAGAAGCTGTTTTTGCTATGTTTTGTACTCAGTATAAATGTTGCACATTTACTTTTTCTTTTAAAAAATGACTACTTGATATAGATTTCAAAACTTGGATAATTAATCGTAAATCACCAACTGCCCCACTGATATGTTAAAATCATGGTGACTGACAAAAACAACAGCCAAACTCACCCGTATTGCATATTTATAAAACTTCTCTGCTTCCTCCTTTTTGCCAGACTGAAAACAAAAGGTTCATCAATGTTAACTGAGTTGCAGACCATGAAAAAGTGAATCTGTATTTAGTTATGTAAGTAAGTAAAGTTTATTTGCATACTGCTTTTTAAGACAAGTGCTTTACACAAATATTAAAAATATGGTCAAACAAACGCACCTGAATCAAGAAAAACAACACAAAAATATTACCAAATTGCTGGTCTGAATAGACACGTTTATGCAGTTTTTTTAAAGGATGCCACAGAGTCAGTGGTGTGCAGCAAAAGAGATAAGCTGTTCCACAGTTTTGGCACTAAACTCTGAAAAGCACAATCCTTCTTAGTTTTCATACGGTATGTGGAATCACAAGAAGACCTTTATCTGCAGACAAGATTGAAAAGATTGATGATATAAGTAGGGGCCCCATCTTGTAAGGCCACAAAAGTGAGAATCACGATTTTGAACTATCTAAACCTAACCACAAGCCAGTGCAAACATTTTAACTGTCACGGTCAGCGGGAGCTGACTGTGTGAGAGTGTGAAGTGGAGGACCCAAGTGTGGACACAGAAGGAGATGAAACTGGGGTTAAACAAAAAGTGAGCCGTTTATTCTGGCTGGTAAACATGAAAAGCAAAAACCAGGCAAAGGTGAACAGGGTCGAGAGCTAACTGAAAAACCTAAACTGGGAAAACTAAAAAAC
The DNA here is from genome assembly GCA_015107715.1 of Tylochromis polylepis. NCBI lineage: Eukaryota > Metazoa > Chordata > Actinopteri > Cichliformes > Cichlidae > Tylochromis > Tylochromis polylepis. The sequence continues at coordinate 26,421 of VVHJ01052746.1, forward strand.
TATGAAAACTGTGACAAGACTGTTGTAACTATGAAAATCTATGAATCAACTATGACAACTGTGATGACTATGACTACTATGACAAAATGTGGAGAGAGGTAACACAGATGACCTGACAAAGCCAGAATGAAAACACACAGAGTAAGACTACGTTTACACTACTCCGGATAAATTTGAAAACGGCGTTTTCGTCTAAAAACGCTCCGCGTCCACACTATCGTTTTCAGTCGTTTCCGAAGAGTTGTTCATCCACACTTGTGCGCTTACGTTCCTGTACCGCGCATGCGTGAAACGTAAGACGATTCAACCTGCGTCATTTCCGTCTGCCGTTTGTTTACTTATTTACTTTACATTCCCTCTTCTTTGAAGAAAAGCTACAGTGGGATGCAAAAGTTTGGGCAACCTTGTTAATAGTCATTATTTTCCTGTATAAATCGTTGGTTGTTACGATAAAAAAATGTCAGTTAAATATATCATATAGGAGACACACACAGTGATATTTGAGAAGGGAAATGAAGTTTATTGGATTTACAGAAAGTGTGCAATAAT
>VVHJ01052747.1:0-13345 GCA_015107715.1 Tylochromis polylepis
TCCCCCGGCAGCCTACGTCTATTGCAGCATAACTAAGGGAGGATTCAGGGACACCTGGTCCAGCCCTAAATATATGCTTTAGCAAAAAGGAAAGTTTTAAGCCTAATCTTGAAAGTAGAGATAGTGTCTGTCTCCCGAATCCAAACTGGAAGCTGGTTCCATAGAAGAGGGGCCTGAAAACTGAAGGCTCTGCCTCCCATTCTACTTTTAAATACTCTAGGAACAGCAAGTAAGCCTGCAGTGCGAGAGCGAAGTGCTCTAATAGGGTGATATGGTACTACAAGGTCATTAAGATAAGATGGGGCCTGATTATTTAAGACCTTGTATGTGAGGAGCAGGATTTTGAATTCAATTCTGGATTTAATAGGAAGCCAATGAAGGGAAGCCAATATAGGAGAAATATGCTCTCTCTTTCTAGTCCCTGTCAGGACTCTTGCTGCAGCATTTTGGATTAACTGAAGGCTTTTTACCAATACAATACCATCTGGAAAGCATCTGATTGGCTGTGGCTTCATTTTTCAGCATGAAAATGACACCAAATACACTACCAGTGCAGTAAAAGCTTACCTGGATAGAAAAACACACAATGGACAAATCAGTCCTGGACCGGCCTCCCCAGAGACCTCAACAATATTGAAGCAGTAAACAGAGGCAGCCAACATCCATGTATCCTTCAAGAAATCTGGAGAAATATTCCTGAAGATTACTTAAAGAAATTATAGGAAAGCTGCCTAAATTGAGACAGTGCTGAAAAATAAAGGAGCTGAAACCAGTAAGAGTTGTACAAACTCCTTTCTGTATTTCCATAAATATTTGCACCTGTTTCAATGAACGGCTACACCTATCCTCACATTTTCCTAGTTAAATATAAAGAAATAAGTGGTGACTAAAGACTTTTACACAGTACTTTATAATATTTGTGGGTTAATTCCTTTAAAAAATCCTCCCAAAAGGTCCAGTCGAGTGAATTGTGAAGAAGCCTTGCGGACAGCTGCCTAGTCTGCATTATTAGAAGCAGACTAGGCCGCCAAAGTAGCCATGCGTCTAATAATGATAACTTTAAGCCTTAATACCTCCTGTACATTTTCATGAAGCGCCATAAAAGCCAAAACCATTATTTGTACAAGGCTGTAAACATGTTTATTTCTTCTCTAAAGTTGGACATTTTAACACGGGGATGGGGAATGATTTAGTTTTGAGGTCAGCCTCAGTTATTGGCACTTCCAAGGTGGCGTCTAAAAACTGGACACAAATAAGTTCAGTAATTTCTGAAGAAAAAGGCACAAGACTGTTTATATGTACAGTCGGGACATTTTGGGGCTGTTTGGGGACGGTTTTAAGGTTAAATCAGATTTGGGTGTCAAGCCAAACACCCTACATTGACTGTACCCACCATGTGTCAACTGGTGGGCATTTGGGAATAGAGGAGTTTGGTGACTGCACTGAGGGGATTGATGCAGTCAATGCTCACTTTGGTTTACCAAATAGGATTGAGCCATCTGAAATTTAACCTCTGCTGTGGGTGAGCCTCCAACTCACCCACAGCAGCAGTCGGAACCATAATTACACTAACCTGTGTCTGTGTGTATGTCTGAAGCTGTTGTTCATCAAATGTATTCCAAACATTCCCAGCCATAGTTTGGAACTTTGTATAACATTTAAGAAAAAAAGCATCAGTAGACGTTTTGTGTGTGTGTGAGTAAAAACAGGGGTATGTGAGTAAAATATTTGTGTTGCCCTTTAACCCACATCCAAGCGTTCCCAACTAAACTCTTGCCCATCCCTCAGCCAGTCCCGTGCCATGTGTTGAGGCACACAACCTGAGAAATGCAGTTGTCATCCATTCCTTCTCTCTTGTCCTCTCTGCAGCTGTATACTACACACACACACACACACACACAGAGCGGCAGCTCTTGCCTCCCAGGCGCTGTTGTTTTATCAATAAATGGCGACATTAGTTCATATCATGTGATTCGAAGAGGATTCGTTGCACATTAGAGGCCCTAATCGCCACCTATAGTCTACCCCCCGGGCCTCGCCCACATGACCCTGCTGAGCACAGCGTTTTCTTTATGCCCCCTGAAAGAGCTGGGGATTGAGCCCAAACAAAAAAAACCCACGAGGGTGAAAAAATGTTTTTACACCCACCACGCTCCCTCGCAGGCCTGGCTGTGTGGGTTCACCGAACCCTTTTAGCTTTCGATCAATGGGGCAAGTTACTGGAGTCTGGCCAACTCTGACAGATAGCACAGAAAGAAAAAAGCTTGCCTCTTCAAAAAAATTGGGGTTTTTTTTGTCACTGTGTTTTGTACCTCCACCCATCCTCACTTCAAAAAAAAGGAAAAAAAGTGCAAGGTGAAATGAGGGGATGCTTTTTGCATTTTGCCTTAAAGATGAGAGTTTTCTGTGTGGAGGGTGAGAAGGCGAGGCTGTGGGTGGAGGAACAGGAGAAAGAGGTGGGCAGAGGGAAGGCTGCTTTACGTCATCCGCAGCAGATGAACCTCTTGCCGGATGTGGGTCTCTGACATGGAAGCTGGACAAAGCAGCAGCTCGTCCCACAGTTAATGATGGGTGTTATAATTTAACAAAAGTCTGGGGGTGATTATGGGTCTGCTGATGAACCTGGAGCTGTGGAATACGCAGCAGTCTCTGGGGACGGGCTCACAACGAGAACACAGTGCCCCCCACTGGAGTGGTAAACGCATTGCTCTTTTCTACTCAGACTTCAGAGCGCTGCTGATAATTTAGTACAGTCTATGTAGGGAGTCCCCAGATGATGTTGGGAACTGGTGAACTGCACACAATTAAACTAGTAGTACATTTGGCACTTTTCTTATATTCATTTACAATCATGTCCATAAGTATTTGGACAGTTACACATTTTGTATAATTTTGTCTCTGTACACCACCACAGTGCATTTTAAATCAAGACGTTGATTTAAAAGCAAGAATGAAGTGCAGATTTTGAAATTTAATGAAAGGGGTTTAACCAAAGTATTTCATTAACTGTTTAGGATTTACATACGTTTTTGTACACAGTCCTCCATTTTCAGAGGCTCAAAAGGGATTGGACAGAAGATCAATAAACAGTTTCATGGCCTGATAAGGCCGGTTCCCTGATTATTCCCTGACAAAATAAACAGATAAAAGATCTCAAGTTGATTCATGTGTTAAACTTGTATTTGATAGTTGTTTTTTGAACCTCTCAATATGAGATCCAAAGTGATGTCAGTGCAAGCAAACAAGGCCAAGATTAGGCTGAAAAAACCTTTAAGAGTGGCCAAATGAATAATCTGGTTCATTCTTAAAAAGAAGGAATGCATTGGTCAGCTTAGCGACACCAAAAGGTCTGAAACACCACAGATGACAACTAAAGTTGCAATTATTTTCGTGGTTAAGAAAATCAGCTTCAAAACATCTAAACAAGTGAAGAACAATCATAAGGAGGTCGACGTGTCATTGTCGGCATATGACTGTGGTATTGCATTTTAGTATAATTTTATATCATATGGACTCCCATCAGTCCCAGTTATATGCTACACCAGAAAAATTAACTCAAACATACACTCTGAGTCATGAAATCCCATCTTATTCAAATTAGTATATTATTATTATTATCTTCATCAAAAAGAAATAAGTAAACAAGGAATACTGCAGAAGGAGTTCCCACAGAGACAGACTTTAACATCAAAGTCAGACCTGAGACAGGAGACACTGGAACAGCCTAAATCTCCAGGCAAGTGCTTGGAACATCCGACCTTTCAAGTACCTTAAAAAGCTGCACAGAGAGTGCTGGCCGTTATGTCTTCTGACCCTGAGGCTCATCTCCCCGGCCACTACGCTGACCCCGGGTGCTGACAAGCCACACCTCCTCCTCCTCTGCTGTCTGTCATCTTGCAGATAACGCTCCCTGTCTCAGAGTCATGTCCACCTGGCACCTTGTAAAAATGCGATAAAAATGCGATAGCGAAAAAGGTCAGAACACAGTGATGAGGCCCCCGTGTAGAGCTGTCTGTTGAGCACAAACTACGTCTCTAGATAATGGCGTTTCTGGGGAGTGTGTGGAGGCAGTGTTACACTTGTTTATGGAGGAAGAGGGTCTCTCGCTCGACATGTAGTGTGTTACATTTTTGTGGGGCCCCTCCACAAAAATGGAAAGTGCTTTCTTTCCTTAGGCCTTAATAGCTCATTAGGATTTGTAATGCAGGTCAGTAATTAGTCGGCTGATATTTCCAGAGCTCAACTCTCTAAACTTTGTGGTAAAAATCAAACTAACTATGGTTTGTAGGTGACTGACGCCTACAAAGATATCAAGTCAATTCCAGCTTGCAAATTTTTCCCTGAAGGAACCTCAGCTTTAATTTACTTCAACACTTTATCTTCGAAGCAACATATGGGCAGGCTAAGCAGATGCTGTGGATATATTCTGCTCTTTAACCACAGACCAAAGGTCTGTTGGTAACATTTGGTTTGAGTGCCAGCCAGTGGCACAGGAGAAAGTGAGAATGAATTCCACTAAATATCAAGATTTTCTGGATGCGAAAGTCATCCAGTTGCGAAAGAAACTGAAAAGAGACGAGCTTTTAGGAGAACGAACCAAATCAGAAGACCTCTCAACAACTGTTGGAGTAGCTCTCAGATACACTGCTGAAATGTTAAAGGAGTCTTAAAAGTACACATTTCTAACTTATTCAAACTGGACACAGTAGTTCCTTTCTTCAGACTTCAGGTATAGGTGACCATGATTGATATTTCAAGGATTATGTTACAAAAGAGTAGCACCTTGCATATAGGATTTGAGATATCTACATATTTGTGACCCTGTAGTGTGTACAGTCAAAGGTTGTCTAATTTTCATTCCCCTTTGCTCACTACTTGCTTCTATTTGGCAGATTTTGCAGGTGACCCTGATTCTTTAATAGGTCGATTCATCAAGTTAAAATATAATATGATATACACTGCTCAAAGACATTAAAGGAACACTTAAATCACACATCAGAGCTTAACGAATTAAAGGTCTTTAAATACTTGATTGACTTCAATCTATCCATTTTCTCCTGCTTATCTAGATTTGGACTGTGGGGACAGCGGTTTAAGTAGATCACCGACATCACCCTCCCCCTAGCCACCTCCTCCAGCTCATCCTGGGGGACACTGAGGTGTTGTCAAACTAGCCAAGAGACATAGTCTCTCTAGCGTGTCCGGGGGCTCCTCTCTGGCCTTCTATTAGTAATACATACCTGAAAAACCTCATCTAGGATGTTTCCATGAGGCATCCTGGTCAGACACCTGAACCACCTCAACTGGCTCCTTTCGATGTGGAAGAGCAGTGGCTCTACTCTGAGCCCCTCCTGAATGACTGAACTCATCTTATCTCTAAGAGAGAGGCCAGCCAGGAAACTTCCTTCAGAGGAAAGTCATTTCCGCTGCTTGCATACTCAGTCTCATTCTTTCAGTGACTACCCAAACCTCTTGGAGATAAGTGAAGGTAGCAACGTAGCTTGACTGGTAAAAATCGACAGCTTTTCCTTTACGCTCAGCTCTCTCTTTACCACAACAGGGTCACTGCAGATGCTGCACTAATCTGTATGTTAATCTCCTGCCCTCTTTTATCAGTAGTGAACAAGACCCCAAGATACTTAAACTCCTTCACTTCGGGCAGCAATTTACCCTAAGTGAGCACTCCACCCTTTTGGAGGTGGAGGTACTGATTTTTTATCTCAACTGCAAACTGTCAACTGCCTGAGGAGGCCAGAAGAACCACATCGTCTGTGAAGAGCAGATGTGATTCTCAGGCCAGCAAACTGGAAATCCTCTGCTACTTGTCCGCATCTAGAAATTTTGTCCATAAAAGTTATAAACAGAATCAGTGCTGACTGAAGCACTTTTCCATGACCTCACCTGTCAGCTGCCTCTAGAGTCCCACGAGCTAACTATGCTTAACAGGACTGCATGAGCTTGACAGCTCCCTTTCCCTCTGGTGTTCATACTCTGGTTTGGGGTTACCACCATGACAGGCACCAACCACCTTGATGCCACAGCTCCATACTAGGTTGAAACCCCTCTACAGCCATGTTCATACACCCATTTATGCCAAAGGAGGTGAAATGGATTTGCAATGGCCTACGTTTTCGAACTAGTCAAGACTGATATGTTTGAAGCTTAACTGACTTTGTTATACTGCAATGATCAAGCGATCCCTTAACTTTCCCTTACACTCCTCAAGAGTTGTATGTTCTTTTGATTCATGTTCTTCTACTGCTGATCCAAATAATGAAAGTGAACACATTTTTTTAAGTGTCTTGACCTTTCTATTTTAGAATAAAGACGCTAGTTATTTACACTTAGAACAAAAAAAAAATTATTCACCTCCAGTAAACGGATTTAGTAGAACAACTTTAAAAACGCTGTATATAAAAGCACTATAATAAGCGCTCTCTATTTAGACATCTATGTGTCTACAAATCCAAACACAATCAAAAAGCTGGTTAGAAAATGACTTCTTTATTTAACGTGACCGTATCAGCGTATCAGCCCACACACATAGCATCAGACTCAAGTCACAGTCACTCACTTTCAGTATATACAGATAGGCACATTCACATTAGGCATTAAAGCCAGCCACAGCATCTTCTGTAGGTCCAAACCTGTGGCATATTTGGCTGCTGCCTATGAGTCAGCCATGTTAATTGGGCTCCTCTGATCCAAGGTCTGTTTCAAACTTTCACAGACAAAATTAATGTTCTAAACACACTGATCTGGTGTCAGAAATTCTGACCAGTGTTCTCCATCTAAATCAAAAATTGTTCTTCCTGAAATGTCATGCTGCAGTTTCAGACCAATAAATGCAAACAGTTGTATAAATGAACAGGAACGCCTGCTCTTTTGGGAAAATAAAACTCTGGAAGTGTATTCCCTGACTTTGTTCACCAGTTAAATCCGCTTCTGTCAGGAGGTGTGATGTGGATTGTGCACGAGGACAAGTTTTAGGTTAGCGATATATTTGAGAGGTTGATTGCATTCATGGAAAAGTCAAACTCAGCATTAACAGGACATTCCTTACATTTTGAGGAATGGCTGTGGAAGCTTCTACATGATTTTATATTCAACTCCAAATCTCATATTACTTGTAATTTTAAATGTAATTTTAATTTGATGAAATTTATTCAAACAAACTTTAAAAAGTAAAAAGGAGGGGGACAAGTAAAATGTTTCCAAAAAAAAGTATATAAATTAAAAAATAAAAATATCGATAGTGTAACTCAGGAAACACAAGTTTAGTTCACAAAAAAGGAAATTTTTTTTAAAGATCTAGCACCTAACCAATTATATGTCATGAAGCAAGCTTTTGCATTGCAGTGCTACCGCTCTACAAAAGCAAAGAACAGGACACTTAACACGTGCTCAGTACTTAAACTAAGTTACATTGAAATCAAACTATGAATACAAACAGGGATAAACGAGGATTCAACAATGGGTCGTTAAACTTTGTATAATCCACGGCGTTCATCGTTCACCAAAATTCTTTTGACGGGCGAGGAGGGTGCAGGTCTGCAGCAAACTTTCAATGAATGGCGAGAGAAGGAAATGAGCCCCACTTAAAAACAAACAAAATCAAACCCATGTGTAAAGAGGATACAGTCAAACTAATAAAAAGAGAAATAAATAATCAGTTGTTTTTAAAAACAAAACAAAACAAGGCTTCTCAGGAGACGGGTTTTCAAATTTGTTGTCTTCATCCCAAGCTACACAGTGTTCCTGTGTCGTCTCCATCTCAAACAAGCGCCTTGCCTTGGAGATATTTACACATTGAAGCAACCCAATTTGGGCTTAGTAAGCATGTAATGCTACATTGCATGAATGGAGGTTTCCCTAATGTCCAATAAAGAAACGCAGCATGTTGGCAGGGAGCCTTTCCACCGCACCGCAGTGAGTCAGACCCTTTCCTGTCCTGGGATCAGTCCTGACTCCTTCCCCTTGTGAGCTGAAGTCCCCCTGTGGTGCAGCGGTTTTAGCCTGAGAGCAGTACTGACAAAGGAAGAGCAGCGTGTGGGTTCATGGGAGAGTGAAAGCAGCCCATAATGGAGATGTGGGATACAACAGGTCAGTTAATGGGACAAAGAGGGTGCTGATCTTGTGCTGCATTCTCACATGTACTGGAAATTCTGAAATTCCACTTTAATGCGGGGAAAATTTCTCACACCTAAAGTTTTCAGTTTGACATCATTGGTGGTACACATTTACAATACTGACAAAAACAAATAAAATGAAAACCCACTCAAACACATCTGCCCAGTCAAAGCTGAAGTCTGACCATCTGACCAGAGCTGGAAAGCAGGAAAGTGACTCTTGTATGATACCAACTTAAATAGAAGGAAGGAAAATTGACAGGGAAGTGCAGTCAGGCACCAATTTGTCACTGTTCATTTCCAGAACGAATTGAGAAGCAATTTTTACCCCATGTTTGTGTTTTGCACAAAATCTGAACTGTCACACACAAAATTTCAAGGTCCCCCATTGTTGGCGATTCTGTGTCTTCTTGTTTTACAACTTGTGTGTGTAAACTCCTCAAGCAGCTGTGGGGATAAATGTTAGCACTCTCCAGCTGACTGCTGCTGTTAGCGATGTGATTGAATGGAGCTCGTGCCACGCATGGGTGAAATTTCACAAGGCTAAAAGCAGTCCGACTGCAATTTAACACCAATTCCTACTTAAAGCATGAGTCTCAGGTCTCGACTAAATGTTATGTAAACACAAAAATGACACCCTTGCTTTCATTGAAAAGATGTCTGCGGTCAAAGCTACGATCTTTCTGTCAGACATGGGCATGATAAACTGCTAAACTGGAAACAGGAAACACTTCAACGATGGAATTTTGGCCTCTGAACAGCACAGAATCAGCTTGGGAGCACTTCTTCCTGCTGTCTTCCCCATTCTGGGTGGCAATTTTGGTTTCGACTGTGTCCCTTTGCCTCTGTGCTGCTTGGTACTGCCCTATGGTATCCTAGTGGCTGCTATAACTTCTTAAAAAGTGGGATTCTGGCAAATCTTTAATGTCTTTTACGCTGCTTGAGCATAATGGACACACTCAGACTTCATGGAAATGCACAACAGAAAATTCTGTCATGAAAATATAACTGTCAATACACGTTTTCTACCTGATTTAATTGTGACAGTAAGCTCTTCATCCCCTCTCATCCTCATATTTCTCTGAGATCATCTCTATGCCTGTCCTCCTCAAGCTTCCTCTCTGAGGCAGAAGTGAAAGTTTGGGCTGCATTTTCACCGCTACTTTTAATCAGCCTCTGCTTTTTCTGTTGTGGATGTTCCTCACCTGGAGGAAACAGCAAGTCAGTGAAGAGGGAAACGAGGACTACAAGATAAGACGGGTGAAGAGGACACATTCTACTATATACCCTACGTGTCCCCCCCTCCTCTCCCGTCTTTCCAGACTCTACTAACAGAAGTCCAAGCAACTGCTACTCCCCTCCAACCGTTTCACCCCCACCCTCTTCCTCCTCGTTTTCCTCCAGAAGTTGTTTGTCTGAGTAAATGTCCCTGACGAGGAGGACTCTGATGAGGAGGCTCTCCAGGATCCGTCGGTCCAGCGGTGTGGAGCTGAACCACAGCGGGTCATCTGGGCTGCAGGCCGGATCCGGCTGGACGTAAAACACGTCTAGGCTTTTCTGCAACGAGAGAGGACTGCAGGGAGGTAGGGAAGGAGGAGAAAACAAAATGGCAAGCGGAAGGAAAGAACAAAAAGAAAAGAAAAAAGTATTAGAAACAAGAAAAAAAGGGAGGTATTGTAAAAAAAAAGAAAAAAAAGGGAGAAAAGTGCAGGAGGAGAGAAAATATTTAGAAGAGGTGAGGTGATGAATGGGGAAAGGAGGACAGGAGAGACAATTATGAACGTCTTGGTTTTTACTTTCCTCTTGAACAGTTAGGAGAAAATTTTGATATATTAATTTATAGCAAGTCCTCATCTTTAAAGAGTCAACACTGAGGTTCAGGATGTGAACAGCAATGAGGTCTAATCACAGGACTTAAGTGATGAAATCTAACTGGTTAATTCAATTGGGAGCAATGGTGGTTTAAACTAGCTACAGTTTGTACAATGTTAAAATTGTTTATTTTTGTTTATTTTTTTTTACTTATTTTTTTAGCATTTTCTGTTAGTGGTAAAAATAATTAATTATTTTACTATCAAATCTTTGTAAAGTCCAAGCCTTTACTTTGAGTTCACGCTTAAGAATTAAAAGATTTATTCCAGTAAAAACACCGAACCCACCACTTGGATCTGTAGAGTTCATAGAGGTGACACTCATGCTTCTTAGCCGGACAGTGTTGGGCGGAGCCTCCAGAGTTGCTGTCGTGTTCCTCCTGCTCGTCATCCTCGACCTTTCGTTTTCTCTTCTTCGACTCTGTTTGCACTGCAGTCCAACAGACAGAAAGGAAATCTTTCTATAACGTTTTCAAGGTTTTGTGTCCTAAACTAACATATGCAGAAACCACTAACACTACAGTGAAATTGTTTTTTTAAAATTTGAACTGTAGATGATGGAAAATCATGTTGAAATACACAAACAGTGGTCCATGGACATTTAAGGTTTTTCATCGTTTGGCTCTGAATGTTAACATACTGGATATGAAATCAGAAAACTGATGTTTCAGCATGTTTGGAATATTTTACATCCATGTTGACCGAACATTATCAATTAGTCTTAAGCACTGGTGGTAATGAGCAAACAAAAAAAACAAAAAACAAAAACAAACTACATCTAATGTGGACATAAAAACTATGAAACACCATATGCTAAATTATACATTTTGTGTTAATGTGCATGTGTCAGTTTCACAAACAGTTAGTTCAATCATCCATCACAGCCAGATGAGAATTTCTATGGCCAACATATATGAAGTACATCAACATGATGCATTTTCCAGCCTCACCATGGTGACCCTGAGAGACGGAAGGCACGCGGATGCAGACTGTGGTCTCCTTGGTAACAGGATGGAGTGTGTCCGGGCCGTAGACGTTAGTGAAGGAGAGGCGCAGATGCTGCTCCACGGTGTGCAGGCCTAAGTATTTGGTGTTCAGGTAAACGAGCGAGCGCAGCAGAGCGGCGGGACTCTGCTCCCCGAGATGACGACTGCTCCACAGGCTCTGCTCCTCCACTCGACCCCACAGCGAGCCTTGAGAGAGACGACCCAATACCACAATCAACATCTACAATACTCATCAGTTCTTTCTTGTCCTTCTCCATTTACATCTGCCAAATATAATTTTCTACCTGATTACTACTTGTGCAGACATGGAACCTGTTTGTATCGAAGCTGTATCCTCATATTATATCATAGTGCAATCACAACGTGTCAGGATGTGAACAGCAGAAGAGTTATAATCACTGGACACGGCTCATAATATCAAGAAACACAACAGGTTGTTTAACAGCATCGTGCCACTAGCTGGTGATGACAAGAATATATTCAAACACACTTTCCAGTGTCATCGTTATCAGTGTGGGATGAGTTTCTTAGCAAGCATCATATCTTCCACATTCCACACTGCAGTGAGATACAGTCTCACATCTGTGACAATCTGTTTTTATTTTTGCCTTTTTCGTCCACATTGTTGTTGCTGAAAAATTATGAAATGATTCAGGATATGAGCTTATGTCCTAATACAGTATGTAAAATCTTGAGTCACCTGAAAAACTAGAGACCATCTTGCTGTGGAAGTGGCAAAGTTAATGAGCTTTCTGACCACGGTCATGTCCATGAAGGCGTTAGAGAAACTTCATAAATGCATAAAGAATGAAAAAGGCCGCCTGACGGGGACAAAGTTGGGATCACCCTGCTATTTGCAGTTTTCATTCAGTACTCACACCTGTACAGTTTCATGTTGAGACACTATCATGTTAATCAAATTGAAAGAAATATTAAAACCTGTTGAAGTACTCAAAACTGTGCTAGTTCCAAGTGAAGCAGGCACAGCAATACACTCACCATCAGGAAGTACACTGGGCTGCCAGTCCTTCAGGACCTTGTTAAGCTCCTCTCCAAACTGCTGGTAGCATGGATCACTGAACAGGTCATCCTTCCGGCCTTTGGCGTGAAGATGCTTTAAACAAAGAAAAACTAACAGTTTAAAAAAAAAAGAAAAGAAAAAAAAAGGGCCACACAGCTTCAGTCTGTGGTTGCTCACACAGTCTAAAACCCTCATATGTGTCCTCATATTCAAAAGCTCATCACTGCTTTTCAGGATGTGAACAGCAAATGGTTATAATCAATGGACACTCTTATCTATAAAGTCAGACATAACTGAAGGAAAGGAAAGTGAAGAAAAAAAGCAAGAAAAGAAGAAGACCGCTGTTGCCTGAAGATGTAGTGAGCACAGAAAATCCTTAAATTCACTTTCTGAACAGTGAGGATTTTAAAGGAGGGAGGAACATCGACAAAAAAAGAGGCCTAGAAGGAGGGGCAGACATTTTCAACCATTTTAAGCCGAATGACTCAACACAACGCTACGTAACTTGATTAAATCAGTTTCCACAAACAGATAAAGTCAGCCTTACACTTCTGTGGCAGAAAAATCGCACTCCAGAGCTCTCTGAACGATCCCGTTCTCCACTCCGCAGCCATGCTCGATGACTACTCGCATGTGAGAGGAGGAGGGAAAAGAATGTGCACCAGTACTAAGGGTCCTACTGGAAACCCTCACTCGAAAATTAGTTCCTACCTCTAAAATTACTACAGATGGAATGACACTAGAATATATAAAGGTTAATAAGCCGATTCTTATTTTGTGTATACACTTTAAATATTTAGATAATTTTACCTGCTTTTGAATTCTGTTTGGCCACATTTGTATTTTTTTTCCTGAAATGTGGTAATGACAGTCAAGTTAAAATTATTACTGTGACAAACCTACTGCTAACATCTACAAGATATGAAAACTTACATAAAATAAAATGCTCAGTTATACTTTGCAGTTGACGATTTTGCTGCCTTCTCGAGAGGGGCAGCTGTTTCATACCAACCTGCTGGATCCCCAAACAGAGGTAGAGGATGCTGTCCGGAGAGTAGCGCTCCCCACTGGGCCTGCAGACCTCCCTGACAAAACGGGACAGAGCCACGTTCAGCTCCTCTGAACTCATTGACAAGAGGTTACTTTTTGGCCGGGCTGCAGGAGACAGGAACAATCACCAACTGATGTTAGCAAACACGCAGTGTTTTTTTTAAATGTTTTCCAGCGGGACAATAAATTTTTTCCTTTCCAGCCACGGAAAGGAAAAAAACCAAACACCTGGACTCTCATAGTGTAACTACTGAACAAGGCAGCTGG
>VVHJ01052747.1:25637-37961 GCA_015107715.1 Tylochromis polylepis
CAATCTATCACCCTCTTCCTGTAACCACTACCTGGGTCTTGTTTCAGGGGCTCATAAGGATTTTTGTCACTGAGCAGTGACGACGAAATGTGTAAAACACACAAAAATATCACACCTCATTCTCTTTTAAAAGAAAAAAAAAAAAAAAAAAAAAAAAAAAAAAAAAAAAAAAAAAAAAAAAAAAACCAAAACAAAACACAAACCTCCAGAAGTCATATTTAGAGGACTAGCTCCAGACAACAGCACCATCTAGAGTCTACATGGAACTTGACAGGAATTGCCAAAAGTCCCTCTGTACTGGCATAAAAACTCAAGACCAGAAAGTGTATGATGAGCAAACACCAAACTTCCTGTAGATCTGCAATAATGCAGATATTAATGCAGAAGTACCAAATTTTCCAAAAATTAACAGAATGGAGGAGCTGTTAGTCAGTGTGTGAATGTGTGCGTGAATGGGTGGATGACTGAATGTGTAAAGCGCTTTGGGGTCCTTAAGGACTAAGTAAAGCGCTATACAAAATACAGGCCATTTACCATTTTAAAATGAATTTGATCAATTCTTACAATCACAACCTAAACAAAGATTCCATCAAAAACATGCGTTTGATTAGTCGGTTCAGTGCTTTGCTGAATGACACACTGTGCTGTTACAGAAGTTGAGCTGTGTTAAACTTTTCAGTCAGACGGACCTGGGTTTGAGTAAATCATATTAGACATTAGACAATGCATGAAGAAATGCAGTCTGACCAACAACCTAACTGTCTTTCTGGTAATTCTAACTGAGAAAGGTTTGATGCCAATTTACATAACGTTTACATATGAAAACACAGTGAGTGTGTTCACATGGACACTGTTATCCAGGTTATCAAGCTGTTGTATGGTTATGATTACTGTGTGCCATTTGTGCAGGTGTTTGTGATATTTACAAACACAAAATCCTCACTCTGGCATTCATGGAACCATTTAATTAGATAAACTCATTTTGGCTGTTGACCTGACATTATCCTGTGACCCCGTCTAAACAGATAAGGACATTTTTCTCCCGCCTATGTATTATTTAATTCCATCATAAATCAAGAGATAACTGATTTTCTTTATTGATCTAGGAGTAAAAATGTCTACAGAAACAGAAAACAGCGTCACCAATCTGAATAAAATCCATATGAACACAAAAGTTGTCTAAAGTTTCAGACCAAAAACATTAATCTGCACCTGACCGACTCTAGGACTGTGATTATATTAATGTCAACGATCAACATCCTGCACCCATTTTTGTTTTTATTTGAATTAGTATGAGTAACCCTCCATTCTAAATGAGTTGGTCATTTAAGAACAGAGCTAAAGAGCGATTTCAAAGCAAAGTATTGAAACAACATTTTCTCCAAACCCCACACACACACCATGCAGTACCCAAATCCTAACGTTACATTCCTTTTATACCATTTTCAGCATTTTAACATGAGAAAAATAATACGTTTCTACCTGCTCTATTGTGTGTGCCCATGTCCCCATTCTGTACCAGCTGGCCCATGGGACCTGAGCCCCGCCCAGGGTTAAAGGAGGCGGTTGGTCGACCAGATGGGGTGTCAGGATTCAGGCTGAACGTATTGTGGATCTGCAGACCATTTTCTTCTGCATGGCCCTCACCTGCCTAAAAACACAAGTTAGTTACGTTAGTGTCAAAACATTAGGAACAAGAGGATGAGGAGGAAAACATAACACACATGAGTGTCATATTCACTGCGATACACAAAACCAAAACTGAATCCAACTACATCAACTACAGTAACTGCTGATGCATCTGATAAGTAGATACTGGCATAACAGCTTACTCAGGTGTCATTACAAAGAAATCATTATTTTCTTTGCCAAGAATAAAACCGCTATGCCAAAAAGGAGAACCCCCCCCCCCAAAAAAACCACAAAACAAACGAAAACCTGTCTTCACCAACATTTACTAGTAGACATAAAAAGTTGGCACTGAAATTGGGTGGAAGGCAAAAAAATAAATGAAACTGAATTATACTAATAAATATAAAAAACACATGAAAACATAATGAAAACTTGTGAAAAAGTTGTGGGTGTTCTTACTGCTGGGACAGCCGCTGCTCCTCCTTGCAGTGATGTCACAGAGGTTATCATCAAGTTCATGTCTGGCTGAGCATCTCCTGGATGTGGAGGAGAATTTACTGTGGAGCCTCCTTTCTGACTAGCAGGCCCTAATGTAGTGACACTGGCTATCCTGATCTCAGAATCTGGCTCAGTGCTGCTGAGTGCACCTGGGGAGTGGGATGCAGATGTGCCTTCAGGAGGCACCGGAGTGGATGAGGACGTGTCTCTCTGTTCAGAGTCCTCCTCGTCGTCAATGACAATAGGCTCGGTTGTTGCGGTTGGAGGCTTCGGAGGTGCTGCTGCTGTAGATGCGTTGGAAGACGCAGGAGAGCTGGGGGTCTTTGCTGCTGTGGACGTGTCTACAGTTGCCACAGCAGCTGCCGGCTCTGTGCAGTCTGTGCTGGGCGTGTCTTGGGAGAGGGTTGTGGCAGAAGGCTGGGGAGCTTCCTCCCCTACGAGAACCACATCATCATCATTGTCCTCTGTGCCACCCTCCTTTGTGGCTCCATCTTCTGTTACCATGGAAACTGCCTCACTAGACTCTTCAGAAGGAGGCGTGGGCTTTTGCTGGGGAGAGGGAGTGGCATCCATGGGCTCCACCCGCTCCCCTACATCTTCTGCCACGACAGGGTTTGGTTCTGACTCCCCGTCCATCACAAAGGCAACCACCTGACAACGCACACAAAAAGCAAGTTAGGACACAGTTAAGCAAAGTTAGCGTTACTAATTAGTTTAATGTCTGACAGCATTACAGGTAGTTCAGGTGTCCCCCATACGCAAGCTTTCCCCACACAGCCAACTCATGCCCTACAGTTGTAACAGTCTTTGTTACAATCACCACCCTGTCTGTCTTTATGCCTTCACTGGCTGGCTTTTGGCAGTTATATTTAATGGCTACTTCACCAGAATCATTAGCCTGAACATCCATTCACAACAGCTTAAAAAAAGAAGAAAAAAAAATGTCTGACCAGCTTTTCCTTCTGTGGGGCATTTTAGGTGAGCTCACTCTTTGAAATGCCCGCCTAAATGTCAATCACTTCCAGATGTGAGGCCTTCATTTCACAAATAGAGCCATAACTTTGATGATCTGCTTACATCCACAGCAAAATTGGATGCCTGCTGATACTGGGGCAGTGATGTGACCACTTCAGCTGTGTTGCTTCATTTAGGTCACGAATGTCTGCGAGCACATTTGCCATCAAGACGGAAAAACTGCTTCTCCAGAAAAAAAAAAATTTTTTTTTTTATATATGTGCAAGAACAGACAGAAATTAATGAAACCCCCCCGTCCCCCACACACACACATTTCAATCGATAATTAGTTTGGGGTGGGGGGGGGGGGGTTTAAAGTTGGACCTGATCAAGATTTTCCATTAACTTCCATTAACAGAAACAGCAGGTCAAGGAGTTCATTTCAGAGCTCTTCAGCTGTACTAAACACAGAGGTCCAAATTTATTTATCAGTTTAACAACATGATAACTCCTATGACTTTTCTCTGCACTCAGATTCATTAAAAATCAGTTCATAGTTTAACAAAGCATGTAAACAGAGAGAGATTGAGCAGTCTGTCTTGGTCTCAATCTACTACATTTTTTTCTAATAATTCTAAGACTGTCAGAAGAGTATTTAAATGATAGGGATGTAGGCCGGTGAAGGCCTTTGTTCTCTACAGATAAACACCTCTGGTTGCATTTACCACAAGAAAGCAGGAATCTAATGTTCAACACATGCAACAGCAGAGGTGACGTCTCCATGGGTGAGCATATGTGCCTGCCCAGCAACGGGGGCCCCTCCTCCTCACCATCACGCCTCTTCCTTTCATCCTCTTCTTCTCTCTTCCCATTCCCTTAAGCTCCTTACCCAACTACAGGCAACTCTACTCCTCGTTTTCACCTGCTGCCTTTCACGTCTCTCCCGCCCTCCCTGCTTCTTACGCCTGTGTACCACTCAACACAGCTACTCTCTTGTTGTCCTTGGCAACCAGCGAAGCTACACCTTGGTTGCCGTGGCGATGGTAAGGCCCACCACCACCACGGGGACTTGTTTTGTGCACTACATCTGGGTGCTCGAGTTGACCAACACAACGTTTAAATGGTTTTAGCTTCATCTACACGTCTCGTACACTAAAAAGCAGTGATGTGTGTGCGCTTAGTGTAAAAAAACGTACAAACCAGTTAATTTGTTAACCACTAATTAACTTACCAGAACCAAAAGAGAAGAAATAAGACAGAAAATGCAGTGATCTGAACGGGTGCCACATTCTGAATCAAACAATATTCAAGGCACTTTTGGGGAAGTCAGCACTCTGTTGATCCGTCTCTGTCAAAATCTCCTTTTCATGTAACACAGCAGTGAGGGTGGCTGTAAGCCACGTATCACATCACTGCTGACAGCTGCAGCATAGAAACACACACACACACACGACACTAACAGATGCTCGCTCATAGACATACTTCTATGGTGACAACGATCTTTGTAGCTCTGCTAATTACTCCAACAGTTGCCCAAAAGAGGAAGAGCCTGAAAGCACCTGAACACACCATTTGAGTTGTAAAAGAGCTACAGAGGAAGCCAGACATCACTGTGGTGGCCATTTTGGTCTCAGCACTGTGGGGTGCATCAAATAAAAATCGCAGCAGTAAACGAGCATCTTTAAGGATGCAGGTAAATGACTTGGTTAATACAATAAATATGAAGAATATCACAAGTTTAGCTGTTGCCCTGTTAGCTTAATGAACAAACTGGTTTAGCAAGACTTCAGTATGAGCAGATTCTGCCCATATATTTTTACCCTGGCTTTCCAGATTTTAAGCCCAGTATCAGAAATAGCAAAAGTGCTTAGCTGTGTGACAAGGTCACCCTGACCTCCAAACATGTACCTGTAAACTGTGACATCTCACAGCTTTGTATAGAAAAGATGTGCTCATAATTACTGCATTAACCGTTTAGGAATTACAGGCAATTTTACTGGATCCCGATTGATATAGGCCTTTTAACACTGACAGCAATACCGATTTTAAAATCTTATATATAATATATATATATATATATATATATATCGGTTGAGTTTTCTTTCAGATACATGAAACAGTAACATTTGTTATGTGTAGTCATTTATGAGTCATGTGACCTGTGAAATGCCCCTTCACAAAGCCCTGCTTAACAGAGAAAGCTGACAATGACTTGAGCTTTAGGTTTTGTCGAGCCATCAAACACAAAGAAAGCCCGACTGTGTTAAACTTCCTTCATGGTATACCTCTCTGATGGACAAACTATGCAACATGAACACTCATAACATGGTTGGAGAGTGGTTTTACCCACAGTTATAAATACCAGTACAGATATTTTGATAAACTGCTATAATCCAATTTTTGAATAGTGGCACTGAAAACTGTTTCATTGCGATTTGTGGCTTTTTTCCTTGTTGTTTCATACCAGCTTAAGGTGACAGAAGGTCATAAGTATACTGCAAATGTTGAATTAGCTTTTGACAGCTATTCACGGGAGCTCTCAACTTGGAGTGCAAGAGGTGTAGATTCAAGCAACAGACATTATTCATTCTTATGAACAGTAAGACACTGTTAAGCAAAGACCTAAGACCTAAGCGGCCACTGCAGACAACATTTGTCAATGGTCAGAAGTGGACAGAACAACAGGAAGAAAAAAATATTAATATTAGTATTAGTAAATAAATAAAACCATATAACAAAGCAACAAAGCTCACAAACTCGGTGGATTTATTTAAAGGGCACTTTTTGTTAACAAGTGTTTGCCACAGTCATTAACTCTTTAACATGTTATGTTTTCAGGTTACTTGTGCCACTTTTGACACAGTTTTTCAGCCAACATACCAGCTCCTTGGCTTTAATGTTCCCACAGGACAGCTGTGAAGTAAAGCACTCTATTTGGACATATCTTCCAAAGTTTGTGGCTGGAGTTATGTCCCGCCCAAGAGACAGACAAAAGCAAAACTAAACAACTTCCAAACTGCAGACTTCTGATTAGCAAACGTGCTTCTGGTGCTTTTTTTTGGTTAAATTTATTGCAGCGATGGAGCTTATCCCAGCCATTAAATGGCTGTCATGCTGCTGGGCTGCAACCAAAGATTATTTTGGTAGTTGACTAATCTGCCAATTTTTCCTTGATTAGTCAATAATTATTTCAATAACTCTCATCTCTGCTTTCTGTGGGCAAACCTTCTATCCTAGGCTCCAGTGCCTCACCTGCTCAAGTCTGCCCACCTGTGAATACCACCCCATTGTCTTATTAAAATAATGACCCAGGAAACATGAATTTGAAAATAATCAAATGTATTTTTAATGTTACTCAATAGAACCATCAGAACAAAAATTAAATAACAAATATTAAGTCATACAAATTCAAGTGTTAGTAGTATTTAAACCAAAGAAAATTGCAAATAGGAAACTAAAAATGGCTTCTGCCCATAAGTTCAAGCAAAGCTTCAAATGAAATAAAAAAGATTTTATTTTCCATTCCAAAATAACAAGTTTCAAAAGTTTACAGATGATTCAGTTCATGAATTCACAATTGCAGCGAACATCCTCTGGAGTGAGGCTTGCTCTCATCCTTAAGATGATGTTCCCAGCTGCTGATAACCATGCTAAAAATGCTCTCTGTCATGACTTCAGCAATTTGAAAGGTGCATGAGCCTCTTTACAGGACAAACTCATCTATATACCTGTGCTTAAAACTAGTAAAACAGAATTAGAAAAGACCATTACTAATCACAAATTTGGTTATATTATATATAGTTTCTCAGTTTGAATTTAATCTCTTTCCATTTTCTTCCTTCCTCCTGGTTTTGTGGTTCGCACTGCGTTCTTCTTCGTTACTTTTGACTCCAGTCTTGGCAGACGATAGAGGCGATACTGCCCCCATAGCTCCCTGTAGTGTATTGCAGTTACAAAAACGCATTTGCGTGGTATTGGTATACGGTGCGTCGACAATAGGATTCCACGTTGAAAATTTTTTATAGTCGAAGTCAGCGATTATGCCAATGAATCACTGCAACCCTACTTGCTACCTGGTTAGCTGGCATTGCTCAAGAGGCTGTTCAGCAGTGTAAATTTGTAGAATTCCAATTATAGTGTTTGGGCATGTATGTCACGAATGGAACCGGGTCACCAGTGCTTATTGATGATGTGACTACTGATAGAAGTAGCAGGATGAATTTTGCAGTGCACAGTGCTATAGCCTGCTCCGTTTCAAGCAAATGCTAATCTCTGCAAAAAGATTTGCATTTGGTTGAATTCATGTGCAGAAAAAGTAGGAAAGGGAAGAGGACTGCTGGGTGTTTAAAGCTTTCTGATATCCATTTGTAGTGAACGTTATAATAATCAGTCATACTGGAAAGGGCTTTGGATAGATGCAGGTAAACTGTCTGTGGAAAGCAAAATAGGAATGGGATGTACAGTAATTCAATAAGCACAGAATATCTTCTGAAAATGATTTAGCTTTTTAAGTTCACATACATAACACTGACTGACAGCTGGAACCCCTTGCACTGGGTATTAGCTGGCTACACCAGAAGCCCCCCTCCCTAAAAAAAAAATTGGCTGCTGCTTTCAGAGGTCCAATTAGCAGACTAGTCAATGGGTTCAACAATTGATTGGACAAAGAATCACGGTACAGAAGTACAATGAAACAAAATATACAAGAAGCATCCAAGAGCTGCATAAGACAAAAAATGTACAATTTTCTCAAATGAGTTAGTCCTCTGACCGTTACCCATCTCAGCTGGCTGTTAACCTACTGAAGACGAAAATTATTTTAGGAAGGTCAAAATAACAGCAGCTACTGAAGGTGGCTGTAGTTAAGGCCCAGAAAAGCTTTTGATAGATAAGAAGCCCACTAATAGATGCACAAATGCAAGGGTGACACTGACTGGAAGACACAATGTGATTTCTGACCAAGAACATATCACAAGGCTCACCAAACCAGTGACTAGACACAAGAACAGATGGATGAAATTAAGATCAACCTGTACCAGAATGACAGCAGATAAAAGTAGTGAGAAGCCATGGAACAGATGACAATCTGAAGTAAAATATGGTAGAGGCAGTGTAATGTAAGAATGCACCGCTTTCAGTAGCAATGGGTGACCAGTCTTCCCTGAAGATGTGACAGAACACAGAAGCAGCCAGATGACGTTTACTGGGATACAGTGTCTGCTCAGATTCAACCAAATTCAGTAAAGTTGATGGATAGTGATTCACAGTAACAATCTCTAATGAGCCAAGACATACTAAGAAAGCTGGAGTTATTGATGTGGAATATTCTGTAATAACCAAGTCATTCACCTGATGTCAACCCAATCAAGCTGTACTTCATTTGCTGTAGACAAAACTAAAGGCAGAAAGCCCTACGAAACAAACAGGAACTGAAGACAGCTGCAGCAAAGGCCATGACAGAGGAGGAAACTCTTTGTTTGGTGATGGTTCCAGATTTCAGGCAGTCTCTTCTCTGCAACGGATTCTCAAAGTATCAAACATAAAACCTGTCTCTGGGATCATCTTCAATTTTCCACTTACATTTGAACCAGAAAAAAAAAAAAAAGTGTCAGGCCTCCATCACATCATAATTAAAGACTAAGTAAAGGGACTCAACAGTATATTGGTACCGAAATTAAAAAGAAATTTAAAAATTGTTTGACGTGATTTTGAAATAAAGTTTTTTTTAAATGCAGCATGTGCCACACATGGTCGTCGTGTGGAATCAAGTTTCCAACTAATTCAGGAAATCGGCTAATTAATAAAGACAGACCCCATCCCATGCCTTCCCAAGCTTTTTAAGCAGATTAGCAGCCAAAAAATCATTTTCACTTGCCTAATTTCTTAGGTTCA
This sequence comes from Tylochromis polylepis, assembly GCA_015107715.1. Taxonomy (NCBI): domain Eukaryota; kingdom Metazoa; phylum Chordata; class Actinopteri; order Cichliformes; family Cichlidae; genus Tylochromis; species Tylochromis polylepis. Next base: position 34,614 of record VVHJ01052747.1, read on the forward strand.
TAAAAACTCAAAAATGACAATAAATAAATAATAATAATAATAAAAAAGGTTAAAACATTCCTGCTACAAATTCTCACAGTCTGCTATGATGCTTTCAAATGTCCCGTTTTGTCCAGCCAGGCTGCCATTTTGCTTTACAAATGACTAAAGCGATCGCATGATTATTTAAACTGTACTTCTTCATTGCAAGTGTTTTCCAAGCAGTAAAAAGAAGAAAAAAAAAATTCAATATGCAAACATGGGCTGCATATCTGTCCTATACTTTCCATCAAAGCAGAAGGACTCTCTGATAACTGTATGCTTGGTAGAGAAATATAGGAGTTCACATTGTTAAAAGCCACTGCTGCAAACTCAGCAGGGTCATCATATCAGAGCTGTATATGTTTGCTGCTAATAAAGAGCTGCTCCACTGTAGCGCACTAGTGCTGAATAAGGAACACTTGCTGTGACCATGTGACAGGAAGTACAAGGCAAAACAGAATGACATTCAAGATCAATACAATACACTTGACTGTTCAAAAGAAGGATTGAATTCCAAGTCACTGACTTACTATAATTAGGTTCTTCCTTTAAAGCTATAACCCAAGCTAATGTCTACAAACAGAACCTGCGCTAAGGTAATAACATATGTCCGTAACCATGGTGTTAACTGGAGTCCAAATACTAGCCAGGAGACCCAAAGGCACCCATTCCCCATGTGCAAGACCTGCCCAAAGCAAAGCTGAGCTGAGCTGCAGATAGATGCATCATGCTTTTCTGGCCTGATATTCCACCAACAGAGGAATCTATGTGCAAAGCAACTCAATAGTGCTCTGAGGGGGGGAAAAAATAGCCTGGTCTAGACTCAGTTCAGACTGCAATGCAGAGCTATGAGACAGCCTGCATTCACGTGGATGAGATGAAAACGAGGACCCAGCATTAATGAGCTCTGACATGCAACCTTGACTCCCAACGTCAACACCAGGTGGACGGAGAGGTGGGATGGCGCTGTGGTCGAGCCAGCCTCCATGCAACACACGCACCTCAACAAGACTAGCAGTTCAAATCAACGCCTGCGCCACATCACCACCTCACAGAGGTGCTCATCTACCTTTCCAACTGCATCAGTTTGCGCATGAAGCCACAGAAGTTGACATTTTTTTCTCTCTCTCCCCCCCAGCAGGTCACAAGGTGGAAATGTGAAAGCTGTTTGCGCCAGTATTTGCGCAGACAACAACCGATTAATAAAATATTCAAATTAAACGCCTGGGATTATTATATAAGACTTATGTCACTGAGAAGTGATGCGTAATGCGCAGCCATCAGAGCATCCCCAAGCCAGCTGACGGGCTAAAAAAAAACCCCCAAAAAACCCCAAATCAAATGGTCCATTCCGGTTACCTGAACGCAAAACTAAACCCTGCTATACACAGCTGAGGAGACCTCCAGTGGATTATTAGAAAACACCAAATGAAGGACAGGCTGTACGAAGCCTTGAGGGGCCGCCGGAGTCCCACTGGTCGTGCCCTTGATTATCAACACCGCTTGGAAGGACCACCACAGCACCAAATCCGGCCCATGCTCCCGGTTACAACGGTGACTATCACTCGACCCCGATCTAGCTTCCATTTCTCTTCCCCGGCATTGATATTTAACAAACTTGGCAATAAAGAGCAGGTCCAAAACTTTGATCAGTAAGAATAAACGGAACCAGCACTACCTGAGCTGCGCAGCTCTTCCATAAATAACCCGGGAAAAAGGAGAGGCTAGACTGGCTTCCAAGTTGGGGTCCAGGAGAAACGTGGTTCAGGGTGTTCCGTTCCGCTCCCTCCCCTGCCCCTTCCTGGCGCAAACAGCCATTGGATTAGCGGCGGATCGAGGGGAGGAGAGCAGACACAGACTGCGCCATTGTTAAAATACCACCAAAAATCATCGCAACTTACTCGCATCAGACAGATTAAAATAGAAGCAAATGTTTCTCAAGATGGGCTAATGCAGTGTGCCACTGACAAGCACAGTCCCCAACACCTAAAAAAAGGAAAAAAAAAACGTGTTCCCCCCCTTCCACAACCCCTGTTCTCGTCCAGATTATCTGGTCTATAGGCGCACACATGACAGTGCCAGCAAAAAAAGACCCGGGTTTTGAATAAAAAGCCCGATTTCTGCGATACCTGTGACGATGGGGGGTTTAATTGGAAAGTTACCCTGCACGGAGTCCACCCTGGCGCAATCACTGGCAAAATATACACAGCGACCGCAAGGGGCGCCCTACTCTCATATATCACATGAACTGGCTTCATTTGTGTCATGCGGTGGTAAACAACAAGACCCAGAGAAATTCCCTTACCGTGTTTTACGTGAGCATCCTGTGAGTTACCTAAACTGTAGCTAGGTATGAACCCATTACTATAACAACCGGAGCAATTTTGTCCCCACCCCCCCACCACACACACACCTCCCTCCTCCCCCAGCGGAAAACAGCACTGCCTGCCGTCCGCCATTAGGGAGCCAACTGAACAATACTGGAGACTAGAGGCGGCAGCAGCTACAGCACGCAGAGACTGAGAGGACCAAATCTGTTCAAATTAACTGTTTATTCATCCCTTAATGAGTCTTCACGCCCCGGCGTGAGTCCCGAGAAACTCCCTGGGCATCCGGCTGACCCCCCCGCACAAGTTCCCGAAACTTTGGCCAATTAGGCGTAAAAGTAGAATACGAAAAACGGCTGTGAAATTCGCTTACCGGAGTAGAGCTCGAAACGGTGTAGCGCCACTTTTGTGCCTTGACATTAATCCGGGGAAGCGCGTGCGCACAACGTAGAACTTTCCACTTTATATCCAAAGATCATCTACCGAACAGAGCACTCACTCCGCACGTTCACTCACGTACCAAAACAGATATGAATTTCTGGGAACTGATTTATGGCTTGTGTCTACCTGCAACATATATATTCACTGTTCCCGATGAGAGGCGATTCAGAGGGGTGGTTTTATTAAGTCAGATAGCAGCCAAAGCTAATTATTACCCTGTGGACTCATGCTAAATGTGAGAGAGGGTATAACCCCCCCCCCCCTCTACAGCTGAATGTTGGCTATTATAATGTTGTTTTTTTTATTTGTTTGTTTTTGTTTTTTACTCTTTATTACAGCATGTCCTTCCATCATAGTTCATTATGATGTAGCAAGTAGGCTGTTACGTCATCCTTCAATTTTGGACAGAATAGGTTAGCTGCAATGGAATGTAACTCTCAGGATGTTAACAGGCTTGTGGGAAGCGGTTTAAAAAGGCCAAACGATTTTTTTTTTGGCACATTTTCAACACTGAAAATTGACATAAACTTAAACTACAGGTAAACAATTGCTGGTAAAA
>VVHJ01052749.1:0-12330 GCA_015107715.1 Tylochromis polylepis
GTTGATCAATGGTCATGAGAATTTGCATATTAATGGTCAAGGAACTGACCTCCCAGCTCATTGTTCCTTCAGTGGTGCTAATTTCAGTCATTATGCAAATCTGCTGTTTACAAGGTTGGGGAAACCTGCAGTCAGCTGAGACTGAAGAAGTCACTTCGATGAGTGACGAAACATTTCTCCCACTGAAAACGCTACGTCCAGATGAACAGAATCAACTTTTTTGTGAATGTGCAACATATTCTGATAAATTACCCATGACAAATGCTCGTGTATTATATTAAATAAACAAAAACTAAATTTAGAACTGATTAAAAAAAAAAAAGCCAGAAGCAACTAAATTTAAACGAACTAAGTTGAAAACAAAAATTAAAAACTGAAAGGGGCAAATAATTAGAAAACGAAATTAAAATCCTAATACTTTGAAGAAGAAAATGGTACAACTGTGTGTTTTAAATCAATAAATTAGTCATTAGAAATCACAGGTTTCATCCGTGAATTTTCCGACTTATTTTCTTTCCGTGTGGTGCCGTAGACGAGAAACCAGAAGACCCGCCCACCTGCTCTGCTGTCAACTCGCCACGTACGATTCAGTGCAACGCAACATGCTAGTGCGTTTGACGGACAGCCCAACTAACCAATCAGGTTAACCACCAAACGAGCTACTCTGACCAGCGGGCTGGTGGAAGCTGCCGACACCTCTCCAGCTGAGAGGAAGCGACTAGTGGAAGGTAGAATAGATGAGGTCCTGTGTTCATAATAAAGTGAGTATACTGGCGACATATCTGTTTATGGGGCTCTTTAGTGAAGCTTTAAAATCCACGCTGAGCGTGAGGGAAATGCTGTGTAAGCTTTGCTGCTCAGGCTCACGGTGTAACGTTACATGAGTGTCTCATTTCTCCATGCTTGGCACTTAAGCGCTAAATCTGTCAGTGACGGTGCTAAAGGCTAACAACAACAGCTTCCTCTGGTTATTATTATTAGCCAATAATTTGCAGTGTGTGGAGACTAGAGGGGCTGCTCGAGGAAGATCAAAATGAGGAAGCTGGGTACACAATGAGGCTTACACACTTGGAAACTCGAGGACGTATATCTTCAGATATTGTAAAATCTAAAACACGTCACCTCTGCCTGCACTATAGTGATTTTTCTCATTTGTAGATGTGGGAGAGCCGGGCCTTTCTCGCCGGCTGGCTGCTGCTGCTGCTGGTCCAGCTGTTGTGTTTGGAGGCTGTGCCCATCAGCATCGATAAGACCAAAGTCAAAGAAACAGAGAAAAAGCCCGAAGAGCCTCCAGCCAGTGTGGTAAGGAAGAAGACATAATATTTACACTGCACGCAAGCTGAAAATTCACCACAAACCATAATACATGTAGTGCTAAATAACGACCCTTTTTCAGCCATAGTGCAGGGAGATAATTGTGTTTATTTGGCTGTCATTGTCTGTTAGTTGTAACAGTATTTAATTCAGGCATGAAACTCACAATTTTGGTCATTATATTTTTAAGATATGAAGTTGTTTTTTTTAATTATAAAAATATTTATGTTTCCCAATTTTTTTTAACTTAAATAAATGTGTATGGAGATGAGCAGCTTCTTTTGTGGGATTGGATAACATAATTTCAAAGAATAAATGATTTATTAATGTTTATTTATTAGCTATTTCATAGGCGGTACACTGTAGTAACAATGCCCTTGCTAAGTTTATTGGGAAAATGGCCTCATATCTCTTACTCAAAACTTGAAAACTTGTGGTTTCACAAACCTATTTATTCCTCAGTACAATAGTTTCAGATGGTATAGATTGTTTAGTGCAAAAATACTATTATCTGTGTACTCATAAGTATGTGATCTTTACAGAAAGAGGTAACCCAATTTGTATTTGTCATGTGGTGGTTCTTGCTGAGACACTTTTGGTTGGATTTTTCTTTAATTTGTCACCCATATACAGATAGAGATGCTCTACTGTATATATAAATATAGACATATCAAAAGTGGTTACAATAGGATTTGATTACACAATGTAACATGTGATTGGAGTTTTTAAATTGCATTTTATTTACTGTATTTTTAGGACACTGGACTCCACTATGACCGCTACCTCAGAGAAGTCATTGATTTTCTAGAGAAGGATCAGCATTTCAGGGAAAAGCTCCACAATACAGACATGGAAGACATCAAGGTACCCTACTTTCTGTTGGTTTGGTCTTACTGCAGTGGCACAACATTTCAACCATGAGCTTGAGAACCATGGTACATGCACTGCTTCCTGCAAAGTTTAACGCAGTGTAAGCCAAAGTACACTATGCTTTTCTGTAAAAGTGTAGTGTACATTTCCATAATTTTTTTAATTGCTTAATTTGTTTAACTTTGTAAGCCATAATTTATTTATGTTGCAGCAAGGTAAGCTGGCCAAAGAGCTAGACTTTGTCAGCCATCATGTCAGAACAAAGCTAGATGAGTTAAAAAGGCAGGAGGTAAACCGACTCCGGACCCTGATTAAGGCCAAGCAGGACCTTGAAGGAGGAAATGGTAAGTTGTGCAACACAAAAGTAATTTCATTTTGAATTCTGTTTAAAGAACGAGGCTCTAAATTAACTTTCAGTTGATTATTTTAGAGGTAAATAAAAGAAAAGTTCTATTTTATATATTCATATGTTTTTATATGTGTAATATTTTTATTGCTCCCTGGACAGACATAGCAGTGGACCATCAAGCATTGCTGAAACAGTTTGAATACTTGAACCACATGAACCCGCACACGTTTGAAGTGGAAGATCTGGATCGGCTGATCAGATCGGTAAATGTCGATGCTTGATGCTACTTCATACTTTATGAAAAGTATAATGACATTTTGAAAGTGTTTGTGCCTTTGCACAGTGGAGTGCTGCAGTAGAGAGAAAGAGAAAACAAGAACCTACGCAGCTGCTTAATTGGCCCATAAGTGATAAAAGCTTCACAGTTGGTGAAAGACTATAATTACCAGCAACCAGAAAGGAAAGGGAAATACTGACAGGTGTAGAGGACAGCGGTATTATTTTTATTTGACCTTTTCATTGTTGTTTTTTAAAACAGGGTTATGTTTAGGCTTGCCTCTGTGTCAGATGATGTTAAGACAAAAAAGGCTTTTCACAATGGTTTTCAGAAGTGCACTGTACTTCAGTCTAGAAACGGGTAGGCATAGACCTGAAAGATCCTGTTTTGTCTACTACTGTGAGGGTCCAACAGTCTGGAACTAGTCTGGTTTTCAGAGTAGTATCTCTTATTTTGACTTCGAGTGTGTCTAAGTGACATTTCCAGCTGATGACAGTTGAAAACTTTTTATAGCCTTCCCTGCTTTGTATGCATCAGTTTCCATCATTTAAAGAGTGGCAGTCGTTTGCTTGGGGAAGGTTGGTGCTGGATAGTTGTTAAGTGCTTACTGCGAGATTTGAACCTTGATCTGTCTCTTAAATCCTTATGAGAAAATTAAGGTAGTAACTAGTAAAAAGTCCATAATATTCTCAAGAGTTTTCAAGTAAAAAAGTGGTCCAGAAAATTAATTTATCTTGCCACGGTTAGTTTCTTTTTTTAAATTCATGTGGACAAAGTTTTGGGCTCAACTTTTAAAATATATGTAAGATTTGAATTTCTGCATTTTTGTTTGCTGGGTATAGCCTTGTGTGGTTATTACTGTTGAACAATTATTGTTTTCTACTTGTTGTCAGGCCACTAAAGATCTGGAGAACTATGACAAAGAGAGACACGAGGAGTTCAAGAGGTACGAAATGATGAAAGAGCACGACAGACGAGAACACCTAAAAACACTGGATGATGAGCAGAGGAAGAAAGAGGAGGAGCACTATGAGGAGATGAAGAAGAAGCATGCCAACCACCCTAAAGTCAACCACCCGGTAAGTGATGAAGGTGCACAGAGACAAAGAAATTATATATTTTGTTGGGGTTTTTTTGTCCAGATTGTAATATTCATTTTCCCTCAATCTGGAAATCAAATGTGTTTTTACTTCGATGTTGCAGGGTAGCCAGAATCAGCTGAAGGAGGTCTGGGAGGAAGCTGATGGCTTAGATCCTGAAGATTTTGATCCTAAGACATTTTTCAGCCTGCATGGTAAGACCTTTACTATCTTTTACCAACATACATAATTTATTTTGTCAAACATACCGTACCAGAACACTGCATATTCGTCTTCTTTTCTCTTTCTCTATAATACAGATACAAATGGAGATGGCTTCTTTGATGAACAGGAGTTAGAGGCATTGTTCACCAAAGAGGTAAAGCTGTGGCTTCTGAAAATGTGTAAATATTTCAGAGTAGGTCTTTGTACTGACTGTGGGCCTCTGTGATTTCAGCTGGAAAAGATTTATGACCCCACCAACGAGGAGGACGATATGGTGGAAATGGAGGAAGAGAGGCTTCGTATGAGAGAGCATGTTATGAATGAGGTACAACAAGCTGCACTCGGCAACCTGTTTTCTTGAAACTATGCAGGCAAAAAAGCTGATCCTTGATTAGCTGCGGCAAAATCGGTCTGTGTGTGAAATATACGTAGGGTAATATTTAGCATCTTTAATTCTAATGTAGTATTATTTGCAGTTGCAGTCCTCTACTACCTTTAATGCAGCTCATCAGTTTGTTTAAAGGTTGGAAGCATAAAAACTTTATGCGTACGGACAGTTAGTCCCCATAATTCAAAGCCTGTGACTAAAGTCACACGACTGACTTTAGTGACCGCAGAGACAAAATAGAAAAGACACTTAAACCTCATGCTGGGTCTCAGCTGGGTTTGCATCTTGTGTTTAATAGGCTCCACTGTGTTTTATCTGCTTTAGTCCTTTCAGTGAATAAGAAAATATATAATGTACAACTAGTGTTAAAAGCCTTTCTGCTCTTGTCTGTGTCACAGGTGGATTCAAATAAAGACAGGCTGGTCTCTCTGGATGAGTTCCTTGTTGCTACTAAGAAAAAAGAATTCTTGGAGCCAGATAGCTGGGAGGTGAGACGCATTAGATGACACTTTATCATGATGACAGCTTTTAAGAATTATTTAATTCAGAAACATTTGGTTAAAAGAAGCCAGACTGCGAAAAATGGCTTCCTTTCTGCTCTGTGTTCTTCAGACCTTGGAGCAGAACCAGGCTTATACCGATGAGGAGATGAGGGAGTTTGAGGAGCATCTTGCTCAGCAAGAACAGGATCTCAACCAGAAGGCTTTTGACCTCCAGAAACAGAGAGATGAGCTGGAAAGACAACAGGAGCAGCTTAATGCACAGAAAATGGAGCTACAGCAGGTAAGGAATGGTACACTACTACTGGAAAAAGGTTTGCTTCTGTAGATTTACAGTCACTGCATCAATCTGCCCACATCTTAATCTTCACATTTTACCAATTGATTCAGCTGTGCATATATTGCATTTTAAGCAATCAAACTGTCTGTCCACATGTACTAAATGTATTGTAATGTACTAAAACTCTACAGGCAGTTGAGCATATGGAACGGCTCAAGTCACAGAAAGTAGACCCTCCTCCAGAGGTTCTTGGTGAGTGTTGATTTTGTTTTTCTCCTACTTTTGTTTTGATAGTGGGTTGATTTTAAAGGGCTAACCTCTGAGAATATAAAATTGTTCTCTTTGTTACAGTTGAAGGGAACGCTGTCCCAGAGATCCCCGCAGTCGACACCCAACTGCATGAGGCCCAACCCCAAGGACATGACCCTGTACCCCAAGGACATGACTTTGCACCCCATGAAGGTCATGCTGCACCTCAAGCTCCTCAGGATACACCACAGGAACACCATGGACAGCAAACTCAAAACCAGGCCCAGCAAGGTCTCCCTCAAACACATGATAATATACCACCAGGTCATCAAGAAGTTGTGCAAGGCCAGAATAATCTGCCATAATAATGTGCACAAAACTTTACAATCAGACTTTTTCAGCACCTGCACTCGTATGTGCTGAGGAGCAGTCCCACTGGAGTATAAGGACCTCTTTAACCAGCCTGACCAGCGTTAGTGGTTTGAAGTGCATTTGAGAAGAAGAACCACTCAAAGGGAATCCGTTACCCCAGATTTCAGTCTTGGTGACAGTAATCCCTTCATTACATAATGAAATTCCACAGTGAAATTACCCACGTGGGTTTAGATCCTGATATGTGCATACATAGATTTTACCACAGCTGTGTTTGCTTACATTGAGGGTGTTTTTTTAATAGAATCATACAAATAATATTTTTGTGAGCTTTCAGACCACCTGTTTGTTTCCTCTCAAAATGGCTTTCTGCTTGCTAAACGTCCCAACCCAAGAGCCTTCTGGATATGTATAGTGCAGCTGTTTAGGAAGATAAGGTGTAAAAATACTCATTTTAATTACAGCATTTGAGATTTAGATTTTCTGAAATTACTATGAAAATACTCCAAAACACCTCCAAAAGAAAAGACATGCGTGAATCATGATGACATCTATTTCCCTGGACCTTATGAAAAAAAGTTGACTGCAAGACGTTTATGTTTTATTTAATTAAGACACTAAAATGGCAAAAAAAAAATGCTGTAGCAATTTCAATCAGCATACAGCATTTTCACACCATCCCCAGACATTTCACCAAAAAGCTAACTAAGGAGTTGTTGATACAAGCAGTCGCTGTGTAATGTAATGATCTACGAGGTCCCATCAGATCTCCAGCTATCACTGTGACCTGACATTTACAATCCTTTAACCTTCAACACCATTATGAAGCCAGGTCGCTCAGTCTTTTTTTTCCAAATATTTTGCTACTTTCTTAATGGTCATTTTGCCTCCCGTCAAGCCACCGTTTACTCTTTTCCTACTATAAAACTTTTTTTTCTTAATGCGTACAGTTAATTTACTGTACTGAACAGTAAAACCTCTTAAATAGTGCTTTTGGCTTTGTTAAACAGTATAATGTACTCATGGTCCATACACATGTATTGCTACATGAGTCTGATGAAACAGTTTTGATATTGTTTAAGGTTTACACTTTTACCTAACCATCTAGTACTTTGTTGAAAACCGTCTGTCAAAGTAAGGCAATGAAAACCTTGAATTTGGTTTCTCTCTGTTCATTCTGAGGTATTTATTACTTTTACATGAAAGAGAACATATTAGCATATTTGGCAGAATGCTGGTTTGGTGTTAAATGCTGCGTTATCCTGTATGCTTTTGTTTAATGTAAATTTGTTTCTTCAAATCGGGGAGAATAATGAACATGGGGCACAGATATTTGGGAGTTACTGCCACTTCTCACTGAAGACCTACATTTTCAGTCTGTGAGATCGCTGCCTTACGGTTTTACCTTACACAAAATTTAAGAAACCTCTTTATTTGCTTTGTCAGTTGTTTCCCATGTGCCATGCATTATATTTTGCACAAAATGTAAAGCTGGTGTTTGATTTCTTGCTGCTGGATCCAAGAGTCATTTGACAAAATTGCACACCTCAGTTTTAAAAAAATAAATAAATAAATAAAGTGGTTCAGGTTGTCAAACAGATTTCATTGGTAATGTTTGAGTGATGCGTTTCCCCCTGGGACATTCATCTTCAGTAAAACCATTTTTGAAAATGAACAGATAAAAAGGATGGGCCGTTTCCAAAGTTGCTATTGTAATAACTGAGGGCTGCTCTGAAGTAAACTGAATTCGACACAGGATTGTATCAAGTTAAACTACTGACATGCAAGACCACACAGAATGTCAGAAAACAAACCGCTTCAGTAACAGAAGGTAATAGGGCACAACTTTATTGAAACAGTCTCAATCAATAACAGTGTACAAAGAGGTGACGATGCAGGCGGTGACACGGGAGTTTAAAAAAAAAAAAAAAAAAAAAATTAAACGACTTGATGAAAATTATAAAGGGAGTAACAAGTGGCTTACAGCACTCATGGAATCAAATTGACAGTGGCGGGGTATTTTTTGCATTTATTTTGTACAAAAAATAAATTAATGAAATCTTTCAAGTTTACAGGAATATCCATTTGTTGTTTTTCATCACACATACTTGCTGATAATCCTACATGTAGTTAAATTCAGCATTTTTGTGATAAAACATCAAGAAGATCTAGACAGACCAAAGCAGGCTGACTGATAAGTAGGCCAGGAGTTAAAAAAATAAGATTACCGATGAGAAACAAAACATTGTTATAAAAGTGAGCTGGGGCAAACACATTCAAAAAAAATCCTGAATGTTCAACGTGGCGTAATTCGACAGTCCCCGGGATCCTTTAGGATCGCATCGCCTGCGCATTACCTCGGGACAAACCACGAGGGCCTTGGGCTGCTCCGCGTTTGTAGCCTTGCTGATATCCCTCCTTAAAGAGATAGTAAGGCCTCATAAGCATGTGTTTTGTATTTATAGTTATGCTTGCTTATAAAAAGACTAATGTAAACTCAATGCAATGAAATATATTAATGCGTAAACTCTTACCCGCTGGTAGGTACTGCTGGAATAGTCCCGAGATGTATTGAATTGAGTCTGACCGTAACCACTGTTGGGAGCGTTTGAGAAAGGTGGACGATAGCCTTCATATCCACCTGATGACAGAAAGACACTAGTTCAACAGGTGTTGCATATTTGTCCTGAATCAAAATAAATCATACAATGATTATTCTAAGTCTGTGAAACAACATTGGATGCTTTTACCTCTAAATCCATTCGAGGAGCCTCGATATCCATTCATCATGCCACGAGCATTCCTGGGTCCACCCCTTGGTACAGCTCTGCTGTTGTAGAAGGACTGACCAGACTGCCCAAACCCTGCACCTACAGAGGGATCTTCATGTCCTGCCGTTGAGGGCATAATCTGGTCCTGGGGCTGGAATGCACCAACAACTGGACAGAAGAGACACGAAAGACCTCAAAATATCTGTGACATACTACTGGATGTGTACTAGTACATTTTTAGACAAGGTATTAGTGGGTTTAGGTTAATTGGGGATTCTAAATTGCACATAGGTGTGAATGCGAGTGCCAATGGTCGTCTGTCTCTCTGCGTTAGCCCTGTATCAGATTGTGACCTGTCCAGGGCGTACCCTGCCTCTCACCCTATGGTGGCTGGGACAGGCTCCGGGGCCCCCCGCACCTCTGATAAGGATAATTAGAAGAGGATGGATGGATTTTTACTTTTAAAATAAAAAATTACCTTCTGAATTCTGAGAAAGCTGCGTGATTTTTACTTAATGGCTTCCTCACTGACTCATATTCCAACTTTATCACAAAAGAAATATTTTCTGTTGCAACAAAGTGAAGCTTGGGAGCCGCTTGATATCCTAATACGTCATTTACCATTTTGTTCATGCTCTAGGGTTTCCATACAAAACACAAGATGCACACCTGTCTGTAATCTTTCCTGTGGGATGTCAGGCTGGTCGACCGTATTTTCTGGCTGGCTGCTAAAGCCCTGTCCATAGCCACCAGAGAACTGGCTAGGCTGCTTCAAGGGGTCTGCTTGGCCATCAGCAGTTGGAGGTACAGGTGCATTCATGTTAAATACCTGAAAAGAGAAACAATTTTTTTCCTCCCCCATTTCTGTTCATATCAATATTATAACAAAACAAAATAACCACAATATCCGATGATGGCCTGGGGACAGGGAAGTCTTAAATTGTTGTTTGTTGCACTAACAACTGACCAGTTTTCACTGCGACTAATAAAACATGCCAACCAATCTCTAATACTGACTTATGACTTGTGCAAGTATGAAAGCTGACAGTTTCCTACAGAATGCATCAAGTCCAAACATGTTCACTGTGACACCGTTTAAATGGACCCAATAGAAAGCATACCGCTTGCACTGACTGGAAAGGTGCTGCGTTGACATTGATGCCTCCAGTGAGGGTGGGTTTGGAGACAGGAGGGAAGGCAGAGGACAGAGAACATGGGGCAGGAGACGGTTCAGATGACAGAGACATTGAGGCCTGGGTAGGTAAAAAAGGAGGGGATTTGGAAGGCAAGGAAACAACGAATGTGGAGAAGTCAGTGCAAGAGATGAGATATGATTTTCTCTTGGCTTAAAAGGTCCCTTTTCTGTTATTATAATATTCAAATGAATCAAATAACTCCCTGTCACACGCAGCAGACAACGAAGATAGACGTGTCAGAGAGCATCACATTCAATCCATGGAGAAGACCTTTTGAAATCTCTTCATAGTACAACAACAATCTGAATTGCTCCAATTATTCATGAGCTGCACCACTTAGCCAGAAGAGCAGTCTCACCACCCATATCCTGCAGTGGCTCCTCCTTACTTACTTGTGAGGATTCCTGTGGTCCAGACACTGCAGCTGTCTGAGGAAGTCTGGACTCTGAGTGGACTGTTCAAAAGACAAAAAAAAAAAATATTATTATTAATACTACTACAAACAAAAAACAAACAACAACAAAAAACAAAAACAAAACATGCTGCTACATTATGCATTTAGAATTGTATCCACATCAGAAAGCAGTGACCAAACAACTTTAAAAAATAGGGATGCACTAATTGAAACTCTGTCCTAACAGCAAAGTGATCATTTGTGCCCAGGAAACAAAGAAATCTTACTAATTTTTTTTTCTTTTAAATGTATAGTCTTTTGGCCCTTTATCACACCATCTTTGAATGAGTACAAATACTGTACAATCATACAAATGTAAACTGGACAACAGATACAAAAATGAGGGGACAACAGAAATATTTGCCACGGTCACTGGTAAAAAATTTTTTGGGGCAACATCACTGAAAAAGGCTAATTTAAGCAATATTAATGTTTGCTGATAACTCTGTGCATCCCTATTCAGTATAACCTGCGAGTAATTTAAATGTCACTCACGTAGAGGACCGCCCATCTGCTGCAGGTCAACAGCTTGCACAGGCTTCATTGGCTGCGCAGACACAATGGCTGGGTCCAGAGCCTGGCCATCAAACTCCAACATAGAGTCCTACAGCAACAAAACAAGACTAAATGTAAACAGATGAGATTTACAATCAGTCCAATAAGCAAACAAGCATGTCTGCATAGGTTTCATACCCATAATCCTTCACTCTGCATAGGCAAATACCTAAACTACAAAAACCTTGACTAAAAGGATCTTAATACCAACCCCCATGTGAGCACATCTTTCTAAAGCATGGGCTTATCGTGATCTCATTTAAATTGTACTTTTTGTTTCAAATCACACTGAATGGGTTTTATTCTCCCCCGTTTCCATATTTTACTCAACATTTTTCTTTAAAGTCCATATTCATATGTTAGAAATAACAACTAGATTAGTTTTCTGATCTACTACAAGTACGTTCTTGTCTCATGACCTCTGGACATGTAGTCCTCATCTTTGGCCAGCCTTTTTGCAAGTTCATCCTTCTTAGCTTTGCTTATTTAAGACCATGAGAACCTGTGAGCGCCACACACTGTGAGCCATAGGATAATACAATATACAGTATTTTGGGCCATCTAACCTGCATGAAGTTGTATGTCCCTTGCATCTGGGCCATGAGGTCCTGCACTGCCTGCTTTCTAACCACGGGGTCAGTGGCAGGAGTGGGAGTGACTTGGTTCACAGTAATGGTTTGTTCTGGAGCCAGCTGAGCAGGGGGCTGATGCTGGAGTGAATTCACCATCTATTTAACACAGACACATGACAGGCACACTAGATTCAAATTCACAGCATTGGAAAGTAGGTTTCAAGGCACCGAGGACTGTGATGATTCAGTAATGGAGCATACCTGGGCCTCCACAGTCCACTCCTCGACTTGGTCTTTGTCTGTACTGCTGTATGTAGTTTCTGGAATGAACTGTCTGTTTACAAACTGCAAAAGAAGACAGTACACTAAAATGTGAAAGAACAATTTAAGGAAAGAGTTGATCTGTGTGGGTTCTTGTGCAGCATAGATACAAATCTCACCTCTATAGTTTCCACTTTAACGGGCTCTGTATTTTTTTCACTAGCCAGTCCTATATAAAATAAAAAGCATACATGAGGATGGCTTTCTTTCTGGGTCAAACATCTCTCACACATCATCTGCTAACTGTTAGCTACCAGGTTCCGATGGCTGCTCCACAGCTTTAGACTCAGCCACCACGGTCTGTTCCTCTTGTTGTTCTTCCTCCTCACATGTCCCATTTTGATGAGTTTGCGCTCTGTCAAAGTAACCACTCTGGAGCACTTTGTCCAGGGTTTCCTTCAGTGACTTGTCTGGAATAAAGAGAACACTGAAGCTGTTCAGACTTTTCTATTATCACAAACCACAATAGAGGATTAAGGTCTGTATCCCCCCCTCCCTTTTTTTTTTTTTTTTTTTTTTTTTTTTTTTTTATTTTTGTTTTTTTTCTTTTTTTAAAAA